>ML796877.1:2025-16946 GCA_009831015.1 Picea engelmannii
GGGTTAACCACTTTCCATAAATAGAAGGTTATCCAATACTTTATCATTTAAATATTCCTTCTTGATTTTGTCACCTTACTTTATCATTTCTTGATTTTGTCACTTCTCTTTATTATTTAAATAATCCACCTTGACTTTGTCACCTTTATCATTTAAATAATGATTTCTTCTTTTAGGTCACTTTGACTTCTTTGACCTTGGGGGCTTCAAGCCTTCATGTGGAGGTCCTTCATCTTCATAAGGCCATAATTCTCAAACCATGAGGAGTTATGTGACATTCCACATACCACTGGAAATGGCATGACAAGCACTATCCATCTAGGATAGTTTCACCAACAATTTCCTTGATTTTCATCTCATTATTCCACATACAAGCATGGGTCCTCCAACTGTTATCCATGATTTTGGTCTTCATGATGATGTATTGATGATGGTGTACTCAGGCTCTTCATAAGAACTTTCTCTTGAGAAAATTTACTTTCATCTCTTCCCAGAAAACTCATTTTTGAAGAAGGTTCGCAGGCTGCTAGTGCATTTGGGTGCGAGAATGACCCATTCTCGCAGGATGCTTTAAGCCAGGGTGTGAACTTCTCGCACTGTGTTGAACAACTAGGGTGCAAACTCTTCCTAAAGCATGGAAAAAGATGAATTCTCGATGTTTCTAGAAGGGAATATTCTAGAAGGATGGGTTGGCATTTGAATGGTTATCCTAGTACTGGATTCCCTGATATTTTGGGATCATTCTTATCCAAGTAACTAATTCATTCTCTCCTATATATTGAGGGAATTCTCATTGAAAAGGTTAAGCAAGATTCATTGGAGAATTGGTGAAAGAATTGTGTGAATGACTTAGCATTGAACAACAACTTGGAGACTCTAGCAAGTCTATCAAGAGGATTTTATCTTCAATATGCAAGGATTGAGCAAGTGTGTGTGTCGGAGCCAAGTGCCATTGAAAGGAAGCTTGCGACATCAAGGCTCAGGTTGTAATCTTTACTTTCCATTAATATGATACAGTGGCATGTCCCTTTCCCATAAAGCAATTCTCACTTTATTGTGTAATTCCTTGATCATACACATAGGTTGACAGTTGAATATATTGTGCTATCTTCACTTTGGTTGGTTTGTGTTGTCTTGGTCTTGACTTCATGAGAGCACTAGAGTGAAGCGGGAGCAACAAAGACCCTAGGAAGCGATAATAAGGTATGTTATTTGTTCCTTCCTCCTAGTCAATTCAACGGTCAAAACTTAGGGAAAGAGTCATGTCCTATCCTATTTTGTTCTAGATCCAGGTGGATCTAGGGAGATCTATTAGTGTCCGCACCTACCGATTAGTCCGATAACAAAATTGGCGACTCCACTGGGGAACATACCATTTTCTTTGTGGATTTTGGTGTTTTTCTGTGGCCATTTTCTCTGGTTTTACTTTTCTCCTTTCCTATCAATCTACGAGTCTTCAGGATATCCTGATAGACCCTCTGGGTCCAGAGGCCTTTTCTAATTTTGCTTCGTTTTCCAAAAATTTGACTAGTTTTAGAGGTTCTCGCACTGCACTTCACTGTAGCCTGCGAGAATCCATAGAGTTCGCACTCTGCCTTTAGGTTCAGTGAAAGGTTCTCGCACTCTGCTCAAGTGCCACCTGCGAGAATGCCTAATTCTCGCACTGTGTAGTATTGCCAGCCTGCAAACTCATTTTTTAAAAAATTTGGATTTGAGTTTTGGCATCTTCAACTACCCAGATCAGTCTAGATGCCTCATAAGATTTTCTTGAACCATTGATTGATGTCTTTCTTGTCTTCGTTTGCGTGCATGAACAGTCTTAGGATTTCAAGGCTCTTCTTGTCACTTTTGTCTTGACTTTTCTTGGCAACCCCATACTCTCTGATTTCAGAATCTGAGTGTGTTTGATTAGTTAAGGACTGGCAATCGGTTGAAAGTTGAGTTTCTTGGTCTTTATCATTTGCTTTGTTTGAAAGATCATTTTTCTTTAACAATTGAAAAGACTATATTGGTTTGATTTTTATTTTTGTTTTCATTGAAAGAGTGATTTGGGTTTTTTATCATTGCTTGTTCATTGGTTTTTGATTTTCGGTACTCACTATTATGGTGTTAGTCCTTTTTGAAAAGTGAACAAAAGTTTTTCTTTCAAAAAATCTTTTCGTCTTCGAAAACATTGAAAATCAATTGTTGAAATTGTTGAAAAAGAAGCAATAGATAATTCTTATTGATTCGTGATTTGTTGCATTTGCATTTTAAAGGAAATTTTGCATTGTAGTTCAAAGTTGATCTGGAAAAATTTCTCTTTCCCTTCCGTACATAGGATTCATTGAATGAAAAGTGATATATTTCATTCTCATCCATGCATTGTTGGGTCAGAGTCATACAACATAAGTTTCATCCCCGTTTCCTTTGAGTAAACAACAACTCTTAATAACACTGCGTAATCATAAAATTTATCTAGTAACTCTTTTCTAGGGCTCTATTACACCAACATTTAGCTAGGCTAGCGCTTTGGAGCAGGAAGAGAGATACACTCTCCAAAAGCTCAAAACACACAATAGCATCTTGTATTAGGGAGTGTTCAATTCCATTTGCAACATCTTGTCCTGGGAAGCCCTTCTCACACAAGGGTCAAGCACGAGGTCGCATTGATATTGACAGAGTTACTCACCCTGCTTTGTTGATATCAGTGTAGAGATTGCACGTATTACAGGGATCACTCAGAGGTATACCCACAATGATGAGTGGAATCCTTTTGAGTTGATTTCGGGCTAGATACCCTGCCCTTGCGTGTGGATTGGACTGTCGACTGTCCCCCCAGGATTTATTGTTGTTGGTGGTGACCTTAGTGGCCTATCTTTCTAGGTTCTTACCCGAGGTGACTGTGGAGGGGAAAGTCTTCACGGTACCTGGAATTGACGTTGAACAAACTCACTCGGGCTCCTTGGAGGGTATACCCACGATTATGTGTGGGAGCTTGCACCAGGGTGTAAGTCCATTAAGCAGGTCGTCAACTTAAATTTTCCACCCTAGCCCAACCCATTCTCGTCTTGTTGTTGTGACGTTGGATTTCATCACCAACTAGTGGCTTCGAAATTATAAGGTTTTGTTTGCTTGGTGTTGCTTCCTAGATTTTGTTTACTAGCGCGTGTTGTTTGTTTCTCAAAGTTGACCATAGGATTTTCTTCGCGAAGTTTGTCACTCGTTTACAATAGCTCCTCCACGTCGTTCACGTAGAATGCAGGGTTTATCTCCAGAGCATCTGGAAGGTTCTCAACCCTTTCCTACAAGTACACCTGAGGGATCTCCTCGGCAAGGTGAAGTCACAGTCGTCACCACACCACAAGTGGAACGAACTGATTCTCTAGAATGTTTTCGAATTACTAATACTCGAGAGGACTTTCTACGTCACCCTGATTCCGAGCGACCATTTATGTGACTGAATTCTTCCAGAGAATTAGTTGTTACATATTCTGGATCACTAGTTGGACCCTTTCCAGGCATAGAAGGCCAAGACCTTTTTTGGTCTACAGGAATTTTCCGACGAGACCTTTTTGGTCCAGGTTCACCTGTGATTTCTGAAATTAATCCCCCTGTGATTTTTGAAATCTCTAGTATAGAGACAGTACCGGTGACTATCGCTTATCACTTTACTGTCCCTTCCGAAATGGCCTATCTCACAACTACTTCGAGTGTTCCAACCAGGTTTACTGTGGTAAGTCTTTCTCCTATCAACACACTGCGAACGCCCAACGTCACTCCAACACTACCACCTGGATACCGTGCGTTGAATACTTCCATTCCTACTCCTGTGCAAACTCCATCCGTCTCTCCTAGTGGTCCTTCTTCTTCTGGGCACTTTCTTCCCGGTTTTGTTCCAACACTCCCTCAATTTCCTTTTGGAGGACCTTCTTCGTCTTCTACTGGCAATCCTAATCCTAGTGGCACTATTTCATCATTCACTCCGAACTATCAGTTTCTGGTTGGTGGACAATCTCATCAAGGTAGTATAACTCAACCTCCTCTCAGTTGGCAACTTCCAATTGGAACGCCACCTTCGATGGGAGGACCGATCCCACCCTATGGGAAAAACATACCTCCATCTTTGGCCCAGTATTGGAATCAGTTGATCCAAAATCCTCCTCAATCGACTGGGGGGCAACAGTTTCCACCTGCGTCAGTCACACCCCCTAGCATGGGCCAACCATATCTCGGTTCGTTCAATCCCATTTGGGGGGCGAATGCTCAAATTCAAGCCCCTATTCCAGGGTATACTCCTATGAGCTATTATCCTCTCCAACCACAACCGAATCTGCCTGGATATTCACATTATATGCAGACTGCTTATGGTCCTACTGGTTTGCTGACAGGGTTTCCTCCCCAAAGCCACCAGTACCCGCAGGTGAATCGACAGTTACCTTTTCTCGCCACTTTGGATCTTCCAGATTTGTCAAGGATTTTAAACGATCCTATTCATCACTCTCCCCAATAGCTTGTTATACCAACCAAGCTTCCATCGGACATTCCTAAATTCGACGACAAAGTGGGAGAGGACCCAAACAATCACATTATGACTTTTCACCTATGGTGTTCATCCAACTTGTTAATGGATGACTCTATTCGTTTACATCTTTTTCAACGAATCCTTACCGGTTCTGCTGCGAAGTGGTATATTGAATTGCCACGAGGGTTCTTCTCTGACTTCAACACCCTAGCTATGGCTTTCCTTACGCATTACCAGTTGCCAATCCGTTACGATACTGGGACCGAGATTTTGAATTCCTTCAAACAGACTAAAGGCACTCATATATCTGATCACATCCATGAGTGGCGAAGGATACGACTTCTCATTAAACTTGAGCTCCCCGATCAGTTACTAGCAGAATGGTTTACAAAATCATTTGTGAACAAAATCGGTAAGGACATTGCCATGGGTGGCATAGTCACGGAAGAGCAGGCTATAAGTCGTTCTCAATATCTTGACCTCGTTTACTCGCAAATGGGAACCCTTTACGATTTACTACCTGAATTACCTCGTCCTAATCCTTCTAGCACTTCAACTACTCCAGCTGCCTCGCATGCCGCTGATTGTGTGATTGGTACTACTCAAGCCCAATCACATTCTGTTTCAAGCACAAACCCTAAATCTGCTTCTTCTAATGTTCAAAATGCTCCGTCTCCTGCCACTCCCACCAGGAAGACTTCTGAGGTAAATGCCGTCCAATCTGCCCCCGCCGGTAAAAACAAATCTAAAAAGGGGAGAGGTAAGAATAAGGAGGGAAAAAATAATTCTCAAGTAGAGAAAACCAAAACTACCCCTTTTGATGATCAGGATAAGCGTAAACCACGATACCCTTGCCTTATCTGTGGTGATGATCACTACATGAAGGATTGTCCACGACGTGCCAAAGTCACCAAGTTCCTTCAGGGAGCTCCAAAACCACTTGCACCGGCTGTCTTGTCCCAACCCTTCCCGTCTCAACAACAGGCTCAATTGGTCATTCACGACCAACCTTCCTCTTCTACTACATCATATGTTTTGATGTGTACTGGTGATTCTAAGCAGAATAACATTGCACTCACAACTCGAGCCAAAGATTATTCTCCCTCTAAGGAGAAGGTTGACGATTTACCCTCTTCCTTGGTACAATCCTCTCCCACGACTCCACCTACCAATGGTCCTCTTCATCTCGAACGACCGAGCCTTGAAACAGTTCTGCGACCCCCCCCAAAGGGCATCGTTCGGAAATCGGCTTTCAATCCTCATGCTCGTGCGGCCCAGAACTACAACATTGTTGAAGATCTGGGCCAAGCACCTTCTGCGATGTCAGCCCTTGAAGTCCTTCAAACTTGTCCCACACAACGGAAGGCACTGTTGAAAGCTATCGGTGGAATTGACTCGAAGGACAGGAATTTAATAATCTTTGATTTGGAAGATCACATTCCAAGGTTACCCTCTCAACTTGCGTTCCAGATACAAGTTGTTGTTTCTGACAAGAACATTTGCCGAACCGTTATCGACGAGGGTGCCTCGACTTGTGTTATGTCTCTTTCTTGTTGGAAAGCCATTGGCTCTCCTTCTCTGAATGAATCCCAGAACACTCTTAAATCCTTCAATGGCTCTGGTTTTAAGCACTACGGTGTCCTTCCTTCATTGCCCATCACGTTAGAAGGTAAGACAGTCCAAGTTGAAGTGGAAGTCTTTGACGCTCCCCTTGATTATAATATTTTGCTTGGCCGCAGCTGGATCGATTCTATGCACACTGTTGTGTCGACACTTTTCCATGTAGTACGTTTCCCTCATCAAGGAAAGGTTGTTACCGTCGACCAACTTGCCTTCTTCAATTCTGATACTCGTACTGGCAACGTACCTTTTATCGCTAAAACCCCACCAGGTTATGAGAACGTCGGTGTAGGCCTTCTAAAGGACTCCTTGTTAATGGGTACTTCCCCCATTCCACCGCCCGATGTTCCACGATCATTTGTTGTTTCCATCAACATGATCTCCACCTTTCCTCACAAACTTCCTGCGTCTCACGACCCTTGGATAGTCCCTGACCCTGGAGATCATCTTTGTTACGACGATGAAATGCCATTAAGTCCCGTTGAATCCGCCTATCAGGCCATTCAATCGACAACACCTTCTTCCCCTTCTCTTGGTGAGTTGTCTCCCGATCCTTTTCGTGTTATTTTTTTGACTGACGAGATGATCATGTCCATCATGGAGGAAACCCCTTGGGACGATGGGAATCATCATTCCATACTCTTTCTGGAACAACATACCCTTGAGAACTACCAACGGATTTCGACCCCGTCGACCGTTGTCGTCATCTCGACCGTTCCCGAGTCTACACACGATGTGTTTGCCGAAGGGAACTTAAGTAATATCTTGCCCACGATTCCCATTGACATATCCATCAAACCTGGAATCGTCGAAAATGTCCATATTGGAGCTTCGTGTTCCGCTGACGAAATAGTCACCTATACGTCCCTGTTCAAAGAGTTTCGTGACATATTCGCCTGGAGCTACGAAGAAATGCCAGGTATCGACCCTGAAATTGTGATACATGAGATTAAAACATATCCCGACGCTAAACCCATCCGGAAATGCCTTCGTCCAGTTCACCCACGTAAAGCGGCTGCTATAAAGCTCGAAGTCGAGAAACTTCTGAAAGCCGGCTTTATTTATCCGGTGGCTCTCACAGACTGGGTTTCCAATCTTGTCCCGATTGACAAGAAACAAGGTATGATTCCTGTGTGTGTTGATTATAGGGATATCAATAAAGCTTGTCTAAAAGACAACTTTCCTACCCCTTTAGTCGATCAGATTGTCGATGACTGCGCCGGAAGTGAAATCTTCTCTCTCATGGATGGTTTCTCTGGCTATAATAAAATTAACATCGTTCCCGAGGATCAACATAAGACTGCTTTTATTTGTCCTTGGGGTACTTTTGCCTATCGGAAACTTCATTTTGGTCTCAAGAACGCTGGCACCAATTTTCAACGCGCTATGTCTTATGCTTTTCATGATATCAAGCACATCGTTCAGCCATATTTGGACGATTTACCCACTCATTCTATGTGTAGAGTCGATCACCCAACCCACCTCCGGGCCATTTTCGTTCGCTGTCGGTTCTACTGTATACGTTTAAATCCTCATAAGTGCATTTTCTATGTAGAATCCGGTCGTCTTCTAGGTTTTATCGTTTCACGTCAAGGGATCCGAGTGGATCCTTTAAAGGTTGAGGCGATCCTTACTCTCCCTCCTCCTTCTACACTTCGCCAGTTGCAAAGTTTGCAAGGGAAAGAAAACTTTCTTTGTCGTTTTATCCCAAATTATCCCGAGATAACTCGTGGATTTACGCGGCTATTAAAAAAGGATTCAGAGTTCGTTTGGGATACCATTGCCAACAATGCTTTTGAAGCTTTGAAGTTGTCCCTAACGTGAGCTCCGCTTCTCTTCCCCCCCGATTAGAGTCGCGATTATTTCCTTTACCTTGCTACCTCAGATTACACCATTGGCATGGTTCTCGTCCAAGAGGATGATGCTCACGACGAACATGTTATTTACTACTTGAGTTGAAGTCTCACGCCGACTGAAATCAAGTATCAACATGTCAAAAAACTGGCCTTGGCTACTGTTCAAGCCGTCCAATGCTTCCGGCACTAGATCCTCTCACGCAAGACTATGGTGATTTCCCATTGCAACCCTATGCAACACATTCTGACACGTCAATTGCTAGGGGGAAAATACTCCAACTGGATTGTGATACTCCAAGAGTTTCACTTGTTATTCGAATGCGCCAAGTCTAAGAAGTCTTTAGTTTTTGCTGAGTTGATATGTGATTTTCCCCATTCTGCTACGGAAAATGTAGCAACAGATTCATTACCCGATGAATCTCTTTTCCTTATTAGCACTGATGATCTTTGGTATGGGGATATCATTATATATCTCCAAACCCAGAGTTTCCAGCCAACTTTGTCGAGTACTGAACGACGTCGAATACGCTATCAATCTCGTCAATACATTATCCTCGGGGATACTCTTTATCATCGGGGGATTGACTTCATTTTTCGACGTTGTCTAACGTTCGACGAAGCCAAGAAAGATCTGAATGACTACCATCCTGGAGAATGTGGTGGTCATATGTCTGGGTATGCTACTGCCTAGAAGATCTTACGCGCAGGGTATTTTTGGCCTTCATTATTTAACGATTGCATCACCGCCGTTCAGAAATGCCATGCCTGCCAGACCTATAATCAGAAAATTCGGTCACATCCTGCTCCTCTTCATCCTGTGGTCTCAGTTGGTCCCTTTGCAAAATGGGGCATCGATTTCATGACATGTCACCCTCACTCGGCTGGGGGGCATGGTTACATCATTGTAGCCGTTGATTACTTTACGAAATGGGTCGAGGTGATGCTGACATTTGACAACACTGGGAAGACTGCAGCTTTATTTATTTTTAATCACGTCATAGCTCGTTTTGGTGTTCCCCAAGCTATCATCACTGATCACGGTAGCCACTTTAGGAATTTTATGATTTCCGAACTTACTGAAAAGTTGGGTCTTCGCCATGATAACTCAACGCCCTATTATCCACAAGCCAATGGCCAAGTCGAAACGATTAACAAAGTTATTATAACTATGCTTTGACGAATGATAGAGATTCATAAAACAAGTTGGCACACAATGTTGTTTTTGGCATTGTGGGCGTACCGGACATCCGTCCAGTCCGCTACTGGGTTTACACCTTTCTGATTAGTCTATGGTGTGGAGGCCATTCTCCCTATCGAATGTGAGATACCCTCTTTAAAACTAGCTGTTGAACTCCTACCCAACACTTCCGCTGAGGAAGAACGTCTATTATCTCTTATGCGATTAGACGAAACTCGACGTGATGCCACCCTAGTCATAGAAGCTCAGAAAAAGCGTGTCAAGGCCCAATATGACAAGCATGTCAAGCCTCACATTTTTTCCAAAGGTGATCTTGTTCTTCTCTATGAACAAGATCGAGATATGTTAGGAGCGGGGAAATTCGAACCCATGTGGTGAGGTCCTTATATCGTTCGACGAGTTTTGGATAAAGGAGCTTATGAGTTGGTAGATTACGATGGTATCCCTTTGAGTGAACCCAGGAATGGGTTGTACTTGAAGAAGTACTATGCATAAAATCATTTGTGCACAAGTACTTGTATTTTTAATGTATCATACTTTTTGTGTGTTACTATAGCTTACTTTTGTCGTTATCTGGTCTCTACCCTTATGTGACGTTGTGTTTGATTTCCACATGTTAGAGTCTTCGCTACCCTATATTGGCTTCACTAATGGCGCTAGCCGTAGTACTCAGAACCTTGCTTCCGCTGCGTGGGAAATTTACGCCCCTACAAACGAACTTGTCTCCTTACAAGGTGTGTGCTTCAGCTGTGCGACCAACAACATTGCAGAGTATAGCGCTGTTATTGAATTATTGGTTGATGCTATCTCGCTCGGAATTTGTCATTTGGTTGTGCGACATGATTCACAGCTTGTAGTACTATCTGGAAGGCTTTACCGCAGATATTCCAGAGTCATGTCTCAAATATCTGCGGTCAAGCCTTCCAGATTTTGTTCCACCACTTGATAATCCTCAGCATATTGTGGCGCTGCCACTACCTCTCCTCACCGTTGAATGGGAGAAGTACCAGGAGGTCGGTAAGGTCCAACATCTGTGTTATCAAAAGTGAATTTTGTATTAGTCTTTGGACGAACATATAAAACAAAAACATTTGAATATGATAAAAATTCACAAAAACATTTAAAAAGAAAAATGTGTGTACTTCTTACCAAGGTCCCCCCACTGAGCATCCTCTGGCAGTACTAAGTTTGGATCTCCTCGGAAATCCAACTCGGCATAAGCATAGTCGTCAACCATCAACAGCTGTGGTTGAAGCCAGTCAAAGAAAGTATCATCATACTTGATGATCGGTCCAGCCACGTGTCGGGCCATAAGCTGACACCATCTCAGCATCCTTAGATCCCTGGGAGCTGGTATATTCCACTCAACCTGCAGCCTCAGTAATGGGACCCTCTCAAAGAAGAAGGACACCAACAAATATCCGTACTCGAATTGCTTCAGGTTGCCTCGTCTGCATTTGGTCAACTGCTTTTTTATACTACGAAGCACAACATCTGCCCAGTTGAACACCCGAGACTCAGTACACTCAATAGCATACTGGAAGTAACTTTGTAACGCCATGTGAGGAGCAGAACTCCTAGCCATATGAGCTATGGTGAATAGTATAGTACGGAGGATCAAATCTCGCACCCCCCAAATAGCTACGTTTCCTTTCTTTCTCTCAGCCTCGGGAATGCAGTGTAAACGACAGTAATCACTCATCTGCAGCCCACCACCTCTACTACCAGTCAGGCTCACATAGTACCCCCGCCGTGACAATCCAGTCAAAAATTAAATGTCCTCAATATCTAAGGACAGTGTGTGGACCCCCACATGAAATACCTGCTGATCAGGGTCCCACATACGCACCAGGTACTCTAACAACCTGACTTGGGCCCTCATACTCGGGATACGAAAGTACTTCAAGAGGCCACAATATCTCAAAGAAGAAATAGTAGGTGGATGATTTTCGGCCATTGCATTGTCTTCTTCATGCTCCCTTTCACCATTCAAGCACCATTTTGATGGCCAATTATCTGCATAAGAGGCACAACAAAAAGATTAGCAACCTTTTTCATGATTTGGTTCTTGATTCATTGAGTAAATTTTTAAAATTTTTTTGAGCTTTGTGGTTCTCGCAGGTGCCCTATGTGCATAGTGTGAGAACCTCGTAGGCTGCCTTAGGCTCACCTGCAAGAATGCCCCATTCTCACAGGTCCTGTGTAGCCTACCTGCGAGAATGGCAGCGCGCAAGTAGGGCTTGCAAAATCAACCCAAAAATGAAATTTAACCAATGAAATTGCAAAATTAAACCATGAAAGTGTTAAGGACAAAGAGCCTACCTCACTGTCGCTGACAGCTTGCTGAATGGACGCTCGTAACTCCCGGAATCTGACGCCGAACTTTGAAGGTAAAAGAGGGGTTTTTTATAGTGGAAAAGTAAAATGATGTGGTAAAAAGAGTATTTACTCCTTTTTATTTACTTTTACTATGTCATTTAGTTTTTTATGATTATTTATCTATTAAACCCTAATCCCTAATGTCTTTTTGAGTGTAACTTTTGCAGGTGTAACAAATTTGATGGTCAAATACAAGGATACGGACATGTTTTTCTTTGACATCGCGTGTTTTTGATTGTTTTTTATGGTTTTTGTATAAAACCTCGAGCGTGGTCTTTGTCCATTCTTGCGCTCGTAAATACATGAGAACACGATTGAGCATACTTTTATCATTTTTTTGGGCTCAACAAGGTTATACGAAAAAGGAACCCCCCTGGAGTTCTCTTTAAGCTCTTTTCAGACTCTCTAAACATGAAAAGATAGCCAAGCGACCTTGCTATTTTCATGCTCGATAAAGTATTTGAAGTAAGCGTCTGGTGAGCGATAATTTATCTCTTTTTCGGTCTCATCCAGACTATTTTATGAAAAAGGAACTAAGAGAGTTCTCTTTTAAGTGTTTTTCCAGACTCTATAATCATGAAAAACCTTCAAGTTTTCTATCTTTGGACTCGTTAAACAAACATTGACAGACCCGTCATGGGATCGAACCACTCCTTCTTAGGGTTCGTTAAACATACTCCGAGGGACTCATCCGAAGGATGAGCTTACATCAACAAGCATATGTTATCATCCTCAAGCTTGCGTAAAAATAAAGAGGTACTCGCCAGAAATGGTGGGGGAAAATTTGGGAAAGGGATATGTTTTCATCTTCGTATTGATTGGCAGTAAGTGTCTCTCTTGAACATGACACCCCCTATTCATCATTTGAAGCTGGTTTGGAAAATCCATTTGTCTCTCATTCAATTTTCTACAAGGTCATTCCCTGTGTAGTCTTTGAGTCAATGCTGCCAAATCACTGGTCGTGTCGTTCATATGTTCAAGAGAAGTTCATCTGAAACCTATATTGAGTCGACCATCTACAGTTATCCATTCTCTCCGTGTCGGCCTTCCCTGTGTCCAGTCCAATTCACATCATACTCTATTTCACCTTCAAAATCTGTTACTCATTTCATGTCATTGATGGGGGATACATCAAGGCCCTCCTGTGACGAGTTTTGTTCTGTCGACTTTAGCTCATTATCCGGAATCAAGACTTAGAAATTATTTGGTACCTTGGGGCTTGCATGCCTCAATGGCAGGTTTCCTCGTTTTCGACAGTGGGTTTACATCATTGACCCCTGATCGAAAGATTCCATCGAATGTTTGACTTCAACTCATTTATTCACACTCGATGGATTGTACTAGGGTACCTTGGGAGTCATTGACATCAATGGTGATTTCCCTTGCACTTGTTAACGGTTTCATCAATGACCAGTAATCAAGTGGTTTCTGCCATTTCAACTTCAACACATGTAATCACATGGTTAGATTCGTACTTTGGGTGATGAGATTGAAGACCCTGGATATTATCTCTTTTGTCTAGGTTGCAATGGAGTATGTATAATTTGCAACACATAGATCCACTGTGTATGTCTCGTGGCTATGTCGTCTTAATTTGAAATTTTTCGCATAGATCCACAGTGTATTCCTAGTGGCTATGCTATATTTTGACAGCATGGATCCACAGTGTATGATTGGTGGCCATGACCCATGTCTATAATGTCATCAGTCTATGATCTGAGTATGGGAATGCCTACCTCAGAATTGGTATATATGATATTCTGCAGATGCCTGGTTGTTCGTAGGTTTCCGATTAGGTGTGCTCCTGGTTTCTGACACACACATGCAACTTACAAAGTCTTTCGGCTGTCACTATTTCCAACCTCATACTTTGGGGGGAATTCTGTTACCCATGATTTTTGTCATCATGATGATGTATTGATGATGGTGTACTCAGGCTCTTCATAAGAACTTTCTCCTGAGAAAAGTTACTTTCATCTCTTCCTAGAAAACTCATTTTTGAAAAAGGTTCGTAGGCTGCTAGTGCATTTGGGTGCGAGAATGACCCATTCTCGTAGGCTGATTTAAGCCAAGGTGAGAACTTCTCGCATTGTGTTGAACAACTAGGGTGTGAACTCTTCCTAAAGCATGGAAAAAGATGAATTCTCGATGTTTCTAGAAGGGAATCTTCTAGAAGGATGGGTTGGCGTTCGAATGGTTATCCTAGTACTGGATTCCCTGATATTTTGGGATCATTCTTATCCAAGTAACTAATTCATTCTCTCATATATATGGAGGGAATTCTCATTGAAAAGGTTAAGCAAGATTCATTGGAGAATTGGTGAAATAATTGTGTGAAGGACTTAGCATTGAACAACAACTTGGAGACTCTAGCAAGTCTATCAAGAGGATTTGATCTTCTTCATGCAAGGATTGAGCAAGTGTGTGTGTCGGAGCCAAGAGCCATCGAAAGGAAGTTTACGACATCAAGGCTCAGGTTGTAATCTTTACTTTCCATTAATATGATACAATGGCATGTCCCTTTCCCATAAAGCAATTCTCACTTTATTGTGTAATTCCTTGATCATACACATAGGTTGACAGTTGAATATATTGTGCTATCTTCACTTTGGTTGGTTTGTGTTTCCTTGGTCTTGACTTCATGAGAGCACTGGAGCGAAGCAGGAGCAACAAAGACCCTAGGAAGTGATAATAAGGTATGTTATTTGTTCCTTCCTCCTAGTCAATTCAACGGTCAAAACTTAGGGAAAGAGTCATGTCCTGTCTTGTTTTGTTCTAGATCCAGGTGGATCTAGGGAGATCTATTAGTGTCCGCACCTACCGATTAGTCCGATAACACCAACCATTCTTCTAGGATAACTCAATCTGTAAAGCGTCTTCCCGTGAGGGCTTTCACCATAAGGGGACCACTTTGGAGTTCATCCATTTGTGCACCTTATCAATCATGATAAGACAATAATGAGAGCATGTGTCCTCCAACAATTCTTCTACGATAACTCAATCTGCAAAGCGTCTTCCCGTGAGGGCTTTCACCATAATGGGACCACTTTGGAGTTCATCCATTTGTGCACCTTATCAATCATGATAAGACAATAATGATTCATCTATACATTTTTCCAAAAATGCATCATATACCAATGAAACCACATTGATCCATCTTCATCATGTATCAATGAAAACTCATTGATCCATATTCATCAATCCATCTTCATCATGTATCGATGACAACTCATTGATCCATCTTCATCATATCAATGAAAACTCATTGATCCATATTCATCTATGCATTCTCATCAAGGACAATACATATTATATTACATCAATCATCAATCAATCAATCCTTTGACATCAATCAATCACTTGA
>ML796877.1:16996-29485 GCA_009831015.1 Picea engelmannii
ATGCATTCTCATCAAGGACAATACATATTATATTACATCAATCATCAATCAATCAATCCTTTGACATCAATCAATCACTTGACATCAATCAATGACATCAATCAATCAAACCATTGGCATCAATGACAACAAGATCCAACAATAACAACCACAAGAGTTTGAAGTTGAAGATAGAAAGACTCCCGTCTGCAGGTTGAAGAAATATATGTACGGGTTGAAGCAAGCTCTTAGAGATTGGTATTGCAGAATTGATAATTTCCTGACGAGCTTGGGCTTTACCAAGAGTAAAGATGATTCTAACCTTTACTTCAAGGTTATGAATGCTGAGCCAATTATATTTCTACTATATGTGGATGAATTATTCTTAGCAGGAGAATAAAATCTCATCACATATTGTAAGAAGAAGCTCACTGCAGAGTTTGAGATGAAAGACCTAGGCCTGATGCATTATTTCTTAGGTATTGAAGTTTGGCAGAGCCTAGAGAAGATCTTCCTTAACCAAGGGAAGTATGTAGTTGAAATACTAAAGATATTTGACATGTTGGAATGTAAATCCATGAATACACCCATGGAAACAAAGTTGAAGCTCCTAGTTGATACTTCATCAGAATTGGTTGATGCTACTCTATATAGACAAATTATTGGCTCGTTGATGTATCTGACGAATACAAGGTCAGATATATGCTTTTCTGTGAACACCTTGAGTCAGTATCTGGTAGAGCCCATATGTGTTCACCTTGTAGCTGCAAAGCATGTGATGAGATACCTTAAGGGTACATTGGATTATGGTCTCTGTTATACTGGAGATCATGACTTCAGACTGTATGGTTATACTGATTTAGATTGGGCTAGAAGTGCTTTTTATAGAAAGAGCACTTCAAGATGTTGTTTCAGTCTCGGGTCAACCATGACTTCACGGAAAAGCAGGAAGCAATCCATTAATGCTCTCAGCACTATATAAGCAGAATACATTGTAGCATGTTCCACCAATTGTGAAGCCATATGGTTTCAGAAGTTGTTTATAGGTCTATTCTATCTGGAGATGGAAGCCATCGTGATTCTATGTGATAAATAGAGTTTCATAAAGATGACAAAGAACCCAGTGTTCCATGTTAAGTCAAAGCACATAGAAATTCAGTATCTCTATATTCATGATATGGTGTAGAGGGGAGTTTTAAAGCTCTAATATGTTGGCACTGATGAGTAGGTTGCAGATGTGTTGACCAAGCCTCTGTGTCATGTAAAGTTTGAGTACTTCCGAGACAATCTTGGTGTTGTCCAAAAGGACCTCACTCGAAAGGGGGAGTGATGATGATGATGATACTATGATATCCTGACCAACAATGGGTACCTTTGTTAGGATTTTATATCCTAGGGGATTGATCATCCCTGGGAAGATCCCGAAGGTTTGGTAAGTATGGTCTGTCAGAGTACATGTTCATGTATATTCCAGCTGTGGTCAGTAGTGGTAGGTTCTTTAGGATTTTATATCCTAGGGAATATTTTGATTCCTGGGAAGATCACAAAGGTCCGGTAAGGACGGTCTGTTAGAGTACCACATGGTAGCTTGTTAGGATTTTATATCCTAGGGAATATTATGATTTCTGGGAAGATCCCGAAGGTCTGGTAAGGATGTTCTATCAGAGTAACACAAAATGTTGTGGTTGAACCTGCCTCATTCTGTTTCCATATGATGATGATGTTGTTGTCTCAGTCTCGTGTTGATGATGTTGTTGTCTCAACCTCGTGCTGATGATGTTGTTGTTTCAACCCCGTGCTGTTGATGATGTTTTTGTTTCAACCTCATGATGTTGATGATGTTGTTGTATCAACCTCATGTTGTTGATGTTAGTATACCAGCCTCAGGTTGGTGATATTGTTTTTTTAGTGTTATGCTAATTTATTTTGATGCAGATGATGATGATGATGCTACTCCAACCCCATGCTATGAACGACGATGTTATTGACGATGAGAAAAACTTCCGATGATTTGTAGATATGCCATTCAGCATTCCAGATGCTAAGGATGTTGCTTCCCTCTCTCTCTCTTGATGATGTTGCATTGGGTTATGTTAGTAGAATACCCTTCTCATTAAGGGGGAGTGTTGAAATATTGTAACTTTGAAGAATATTCTAATTATATTTGAGTTATTATCTTATATATCAAATCCCCTTTTGTGAAATGATCATTTCGGGTCTTGTATAAGACCAAATCCCCTTTTGTGGATTGGTCAAACCATATTTATATGGTGGTATTTGTAAAGTCAGCCCTTAGGGTTTATAAAGTGGTTTTAACCACTCTTGGAAGAAGTCGTCCCTACTAAGTGAAGAGACATAACCATAGCACCTCCTCAACTAGTATTTATAAGTGAGGATGGCATCTCACTTGTTCACTCACTCACTCACACTTCTAGTGCGCATATTTTGAAGGAAGATGCAGTTGCAAGAAGGAGAAGAGAGGCACATGCTCATTCGTAGTTTATTATTTGTGGTTTTGTCTTATTCTTGGAATTGTATTGGAAGTATATTATCCAAGAAGTTTTTGCTGTGTTTTCTCCACCATGAGGGGTTCCCAGGATAAAATGTTGTGTACCTTGTGATTGTGTTTCTTTCAGTGATCCTCTTTATGATGTTGTTTTGGAAATGCATTGAATGCTCTAGTAAATTGAAATTAACCTAAGAATAACATTAAATTTAACACAATTGACCAACTAAAAGGTCACACACCTTTCTAGTCAAAAAATATCCGGGGTGTCTGATTGATTCGATCGTGGATGTTAGATCAGCCGAGGCCAGGAGGCTCTGTTAAGAATTGAGTGGTTTGGGAAACGCGAGTGAAGCTAGACCATATATTATTATAGACCCTGTTTGTTGGATCGGTTAGGCCGTGGGGGTGTTTATTAAATACCATGTTGTCTGAGAAGACCATGGAGATCCCTTCCATTGTTTTGGTGCGATTGTGACCGTTAGATCCATTGGAGTAGAGTGTTCAGAAGAAACTATTCAAAAATTTGAGTGAGGGTCGAATGGATTGCAAGCCGAGAAGGGTATCCCAATTAGTTATCCACCATATATATTCACACTGGTTGTCCTCTCTCCTTGATATTTGTGTCCTCTTTCCTTAGGAATCATGCCCTAGTTTGCTGCAATGTTTTCTCTCCTACTTACACTCTCTCTTGTCATTAAATGAATAATGAATGTGTCTATTTTTCCCTAGATATCCTTTTTATCTCTTCATTAGGGAGTTAGGAATTTATTTTTGTAATGTACCCAACCACCCGTAGACGGGGCGCATTGCAATCCCAAGACTCAATTCTCTGATCTGATTTTGAATTCTAATAATATTTAATATGAAATCCAGTAAGAATAAACCACATGCATTAATTAAGCTCCAAGATACAAAATAAAAAAGTAAGCAACATGCCATGCACAAAAAATAATCAATAGACAAGCACATTAAAAATGCATATCTTAGAGATAATTAAATACACAACAAAATAACATTATCAAGAGAATACAAAGAGAACTTATCTTTCAAGTAAACATTCACAAAATGGCTGCAGACCAAGGACGTTCCTCCCAAGCATAGACATTGTTGTTCATTTACTCTCAACAACAGGTCACCCCGAGCCAAGGGTATGAATCCACAAGGATGGGTCCTAGGACAAATCTAAAACACTCAAAAGTTGGCTAACTAGCTCTCATATTTCCCAACCACACAACAAATCCTAATTTCCAGCTCTCTTTCCCCCTCAACCTGCACAACCCAAAGAAATGAACACCTTTCTATGCCATGTAGTCCCTGAGGCTGTTCCATTTATCTCTAGGGATCCAATGCTAATGGTAAGGAAATATCCCTACTGGAAATTCCAAGGATTCTCAGTTGTGGACAATTCTATCTGAATTTCAATCAAGCTCATGCACATAAGCATCCATTCCCTCCTAGAATGATCAGTGAAATATTACAACTATTCAAAAATGGCTCTCCTCTTCCTGCCATTCATTTCCATGCTTAGACCAAGAGCACACAAACTAGAAATAGTGAGTGAAGAGGAATAAGAACAAGGGAGCAAGGGGAAGAAGATGAACTAGGGGAAGAGCACCCAACTAGGGGAAGAGAGACCCCCAACTTCACCGAAATCCACCCTCATGCAACCATTCGTATCCATGCTCAAACCAAGAGCACATGAATTCAACAAGAATGAGGATCCTAAAGATGAAAGAGTGAGAAGGGTGTACAATGAATGAATAAGAACAAGTGAACCCCCAAACAAACCAAAGATGGGTTTATATAATTACTTGTAAATCAAGAATCACATGGCCTCCCCCAAGAAGCTCATGTAACCCCCTTTTCTCCATAAAATCAATTATGGTTAAGTAAAATAATAATAAAAGACTTAGCCCCTCAAGCCCCCTATCTCTTGGAATCATAGCCCCCTATTTCTTTTGTCCTTGTCCATCTTGCAACCAACAGTGTATTTTTATTAATGTATATGAAGTATTACATTTCCTAGGCACTCTGGCCCCTTTTTGACTTTACTGGCTCACCAACCTAAGTCACAATTACATAATACATTATAGTTTATAAGGGTTAAAATTGAGATGTTACAATTTTAGATCTGATGGTTGAAATTAAATCCTATCCCTCTCAAGATCTACAGTTGTGTTATAATATCTCATTAACACAACTTTAAAAATCACTTTATCTCTCATAAATTAAAAATTCACTTAAAATTTATACAATAAAGTTTATGTCTAGGGACCACTTTATGCACCCACATGCTAAGACACCAAGAACACGTAGAAGACCTTTTGAGATACAAAACTCAACACTCCCTCTTAGTGAGGAAGGAGCTTCTGGAACCTCCACCTAGATATGTCTCCAACCCAATCACTCCATCTACTGCTGTAGTTGCTCTCTTTGAACCATAAATATTCCCTGCCACCTGCATTGGATCATGTGCTGAAGACCTGTTCCTCCTCACCATGCCATTAGGAGTCTTCTCACATTCCTGAGCATCCAACTCTTTCATCTCATACCAGTTGAGACTCATGAAAGTACTAGAAGTAGCCTCACAACCACTTGCCATTGACACTGATCCTAAATCCAAGATCCCCTTGGAATCACACATAGGCTATCATAACAACCTGTATAACATTCCCTGTCTTACACCACACACTACTGTTGTGTCCAAGGTATCTCCCTTTGGATATATGAACACGTGTCCATGATCGAACACAACTCCATATTCCTCATCCTACAAATCTAATACTAAGAGAAAGCTTACCTTCAACTCTGGAATATGCAACACCTCTGCCACCTCCATATATCCTCCTGACTTTGGCTGGAATCTCACACATCCAACCCCCTTCACTACATGCATGGTACTAGTCCCACAACCCACATGATAGTTTGAGTCTATCTCTGAAACACCAAGGAACATCGACCTCATTCCCATCATATGACGAGATGAGCCACTGTCCACAAACAATGCTCCAATGTCCCCAAACGTTGCACTATCACTTCCTGAAAGACAAGCCACAAGAGAAAATTCCTTCTCTAAATTGACAACAAAATCATCGATCTTAGTTGATGTTGATGCTGCTACCTGTGTCTCCTTCTTTCCGTTCTTCTTGTTTGGACACTAGCTTGCATAGTGACCAGTCTTATGAAATGAAAATCATTTCACTTTTCTCATGTCCCTACACTTCTTCGCATGAAGAGAAACATTCTCCTCGTCTTCATCACCCTTAGCCCGACTGCCTTCAAGATCCTCCTCCCAAGTCTCCTCCTAAGAGAAGTCATCCCACAACCTCTTCCAATCAGGGAACTTCTCACATCCCACAACTCCCTTCACGAATGGAGCCCACTTCTCCAAGAACCCATTCATATCTGTCCTCACAAGTTCATAATCATTGACTTCCTCTCCAACAACCAATAAATCATCATGAACCTTTGATATCCTGGTGAGATACAATGTCATTGTGTTAGTCTTGGAAATCTTGGTGCTCTCGAGTTTCTCCCTCAACACCATCTTCTTGTTTTGGTTTCAACTCTGATATATATTTATCAAAGCCTCCCACATCTCATAGGAATATTTCGTTTTGGACACATGAGGTATGATATGGTCCTCACGACATCCGAGAGCATCCTTTTGGCTTTCACATTTTTCTTAGTGAAGGTCACCAAAATCCTGTATCAGTGAGAACAACTTGGGTTTTCTCCACAATATCCTAGATTTTTTTTTCCTCCAACAACAACACAATCCACTCTTTCCATGGGATAAAATTTGTAGCCCTATCCAAATTGTCCTCAAGCCTCAATTCGGTATCCATCCTTGTCCAACTGACCAACAATATTTTTCTCTTCCTTTATCCAAGCAAAACCCTTGCAAATCCTTATGCCAAAGTCTTTAGTGTCACTCGTCAAAGTCCGAACTCTAATACCATGTAAATTTTTAAGGTTCAATATGATGGTTTTTGGTTTCAATAAATTATTTGTCACAATTTAATTCTCATTCATGAATGTTGCTCATAAACTAAAATTTATAACCAGAAGCACATTGAACTTTACTTGCACAACAAAAAAAAGAAAAGCATTTAATGACACATATTTATGGGCAATGCCCCAAGAAAAACGCTGAAGGGAAAACTAGTAGAGAGATGAGTTTTATTAGGGATTCTGAGAAAAATTCTTGGAAATTACAACAAGAGAAATAAGAACAGGTGCACCTTGATTCTCATGTTAAAATAAAAAATTTATTGCTGCCTGGATTTTCGTGCCTCTCACACCAAGATGTATGATCTGCTCCGAGAAATCTATGTACTACGATAAATGGTGTACACCTACCTTAAAATCTGTGCACTGTACCAACAATAAACGCTATACGGTCTGCCTCAATGATTTCTATGCACTTTTTCCTCAAAATCTATGTCAAGTCTTCTCACATGTGTGGCTGATTTTCTACATTAATTGTTGTCCTCTTTCTCCTTGGGAACCATGCCCTAGTTTGCTGCAATGTTTTCTTTGCTCTTTTTCTCTCCCACTTACGCTCTCTCTTCTCATTAAATGAATAATGAATGTGTCTATTTTTCCCTAGATCTCTTTTTTATCTCTTCATGAGGGAGTTAGAAAGTTATTTTAGATATGATGGATGAGATTAAATCCTAGCCCTCTCAAGATCTATGGTTGTGTTTTAATCTCTCATTAACACAACTTAAAAAATCACTTTATCCCTCATAATTTAAAAAGTCACTTAAAATTTATAAAACAAAGCTTATGTCTAGGGACCAATTTATTTCCCCCACACGCTAAGACACCAAACACATGTACAAGACCGTCCAAGCTACAAAACTCAACAACGTCCCTTATCTTAAAGATGAGAAAGCAAGAATACATCGGTTACTCAGTGGATTTCCACAGTCCTATCAGGAAAAAATTGAGTTTGATGAGCCTAAGACACTAGAGGGCACCATTAGAAAGGCCAAATGTTGTTATGATCAATCTAAGCATAGGAAATATCCTCTTAAGGATTGGAAAAAGAAGGATAAATCTGGATTTCAGAAGAAGGGATTTAAACCATCCCAATACAAGAATCCAAAAATAAATGCTTAGTCCAGTCATCCCACTAAAAGTGTGCACCAACAAAAATTTCCCTCTCAAAGTGGGAACATACCAACATAGGAAACAAAGGAGAAAGTAGAAGAACAAAAGAAAGGACATCTACAATGCTGGCATTGTGGAGAGGCACATGTGTTGAGAGAATTTCCTCATAGACATCATGATAACAAGAGAGTCTACAATGTTCAGGAGGATACCACTATTATTGATGTAGCCTGGAATGTGCCACTAATTTATGCATCTGTCAAGAATCAACACACAAACCACCAAGATTCAATGGTGGAGCTGGAAGGTATAATTTCCAAACGACCCATTTCAATTTTAATTGACCTTGGTTCTAACCTTAGCTATATTTATCCCCAAGTTGTTGAAGCATGTACCTAACAGAGACGGAAACATGTAAAATCATGGTTAGTTCAACTAGCCACAAGAACCAAGCGAAATGTGACAAATATGATTAAAGCCTACCCATTTGAAATAAATGGACTACCTACACGAGTGGCCTTAAATATCATAGCTTTGGGGTCATATGACACAATGATAGGAATGGACTGGTTGATTGCCCAGAAAGAAAAAATTGATTGTTTTAATCAGAATTTGGACTTTGAGTATGATGAAGGACACCAGAGGATGTTGCAAGGCCTCCAAACACCTGTGTCAACAAGGTAAATATCAACACTGCAACTCAAGATGTATAGTTGGAAAGGGTTTCCCTTGTATGCAATATAAGTGTTAAATTCAACACATAATAGCACACTGAAAATTGAATACCACTCGGTGTTGCATGAGTTCAAAGATGTGTTTCTAGAGGAGGTACATGGATTGCCTCCTAATCGAGACATCGACTTTTCCATCGGCTAATACTAGGAGCAGTATTGGCATCTAAAGTGCCCTACAAGATGAGCACACCAGAGTTAGTGGAATTAAAAATGCAATTACAAGAGATGTTGGATAAAAGGTATATTATATTGAGTGTGTCCCCGTGGGGAGCATCGACGTTGTTTGTAAATAATAAATATGGTACTCTGAAGCTATGTTTGACTACATGCAGTTAAATAAGATGACCATCAAGAATAAATACTCACTACCTAGAATTGATGATCTTTTTGATCAGCTCAAAGGAGCTACACAGTTTTCTAAAAGAGACTTGAGGTCTGGATATCATCAAGTCAGAATTAAGAGTGAAGACATCCATAAGTCTGCCTTTAAAACAAGGTTGGACACTACGATTTTGTGGTGGTGCCATTTGGGCTTACCAACGCACCAACCACATTTATGTGTTTGATGAACAATGTTCTCGACAAGTATTTGGGCAAGTTTGTTCTCATATTCATTGATGACATTTTGATATATTCCAAAACTAAGTAAGAACATGAGGAACACCTTAGGTTGGTGCTAGAGGTGTTGAGGGAACACCCACTGTATGCTAAATATAACAAGTGTGATTTCTTCTAGAGGCACATCCAATATTTGGGTCATGTAGTTTTAGAAGATGGAGTGGTGGTAGACCCAAAAAAGATCAAGGCAATCATGGATTGACCATCAACTAGAAATGTATTTGATGTAACTGAAATCAATGCACCCTAATAATTTGCATTATATCATTGAAATCATTTCAACTACTTAATTGCTCTAAATGATTTTTCATTATATCATTAGTAAAAGTAATGTATCTTATTGTTTTGCATTAAGTTATCCTTGAAATTGATGCAACTACTTTATTTCTCTAAATGAATTTTCACTATATCATCACTAAAATCAATGTACCTTATTGTTTTGCATTAGGTCAATATTGAAACCAATGCAACTAATTGCTTGCTTTAAATAATTTTTCACTGTGTTATCATTAAAATAAATATAACATTTAGTTTTTCTTTATATCATTGTTGAAATCAATGCAATTATTAGCTATATTATTGTTGAAATCATTGCAATTAGGTGACATGATTTTTCATTGTATCATCAATTAAATCAATACACATTATCAATTTGCATTATATCATTGCTGAAATCAATGCAACAATTTGCTATATCATTGCTGAAATTAATGCAACTAATTGTTATATCATTGTTGAAATCATTGCAATTACAAGACTACTTTAAATCATAAGGTCAACCCTATAACTTTCCCATTGAATAACAAGCCCAAAGACAAACATAATAAAATACTTTTAAAAAAAAAAAAATTAAAATTTTGTGTCTATTTATCTTATCAAATTTTGAAAAACTCTTCAAACTTGTATTAATATATATTCTTTATTATTTTTAAGATATCATTTAAGTTATTATTAACTTACTAATTGGAAAAATTTATTAAAAAACATATTTTTATTAATGGGATAACCATAAAGAAAGGAGAAGTTTTTTATTATATTATTTATATTTTTGGAATAACATTTAAGTTATTATTCATTTATTTAATGAATAACTTAATTGATTTATATTTTTTAATAATATTTAAGTTATAATTAATTATTTGATAAATAATATTTGAATTATTATTAATTTATTTAATGAAAAACTTCATAATTAATTAATTGTATTTGATTAATTTGATATTCTTTTTCCCATGTTATTTTATCACTCCAAAAGTTAACATAAATATTTCAAAACAAATTAATTTATCACTTTGACATCCTTCTTGATACACATTTGATGTCTATGGGAAATGTTCTAACAAAAATTACAACCTTGAAATTTTATTACATATTTTGGTTGGTGAATGTTGTTTGAGCCTTACATTTTATCTTTATTCTTGTGAATACGTATGCTCTTGCACGCAATAATCCTTGACTATTGACTCTTCCAAAGACTCAGAGGCTACAATGGATGGTAGATGCTTTTTTGTATTGTGTAGCTTTGTAGAGGATTCACAAATAATTGCTCAACAAATTTCTGCGATATTTCTTAGGTTTTGCTCTAGTCTATACATGAGAAAATGATTGCTCTTGTCCACATATTTTAGATGTGACATTTTCAACCTTAATTCGTCTGAATCATAAACTCCTACCAATTCAATTTTCGGTTTGTATATATCTATGTCCTGCAACAATCAGACAATCATCCTAATCGTTGCAGTGCATTGGAGTAGAAAATGAATTGGCGATGATATAGAATGTCTATTTGCTATGCGCTATTTCTTTCAATAGTGTTGGTACTGTCATCCTAATAATTGCTTAGAATTTCTTAGAGTTTATCCCATGTAAACCTCGGTGTCCCTTATGCCGATGATTGATTGTATTTTTGTACATATTAAATCAAACATTTAGTATCAGAGCTCTTGTGTTATGGAGTTGAAAATGTGAAAACTAAATGATCACTATCAAGTGTGATGCTTAGATTCCAAAAAATAAGAATTTGTGAGTGGGTGTCAATTTGTATATTTGGCATGTGTTGATATGCAGTAGTGAGAAACACATTTTGTAGAGAAACCTTAATGGACAATTAGGTGACACATCCATCACCAAGTAGCCTGATTAAATCTGCTCTAGCCTTGATTGACTCATGGCAGTGGACATATTAATGACTATTCCCAACGGTTAAATTTGATTGGTATTTACCCATTTTTTTCTTTATTTAGTTATCATATACTGGAAATTTAGAATCTGCAAGTCATTAACTTAATTCTTAAAACCGTTAATTAATGGGAGAGTTGAAAATTTACATATATATATTCAAGGACAATAGTGATACAACCCATAACCATTTGATCGTAAGCCACTGAGGATGTCAAACTTCATTGGAATTATCATGTTAGTGAGTAGGATGATAGGTTTCACCTTATTTTCACTACAATGTGATTGAATCAACATAATGGCACTTCATCGAATCAACATAGTGGCACTTCCTTGAATACTCTCAAAAGGTTATTACTCCAACAAACAAATCATGATTATTGTATTATCATGATTACTGTACTGAAAATGAAAATAAAAAAAACACATATAATATATACTATTTAAATAACAGACATAAATAAATATAAAACTTCATGTAAAGAATAACTTAAAGAAGAAATCAGCCATAAAAAATTTACTTAATGAATAAGAGTGCCTGGAAAATTTATGCCTTGCCTATTTCTAATGATATATTTGAATTTAAATCCAAATCCTATGAAATCCCACATTTAATAGCATCTAGATAAAAGGCTAAGTGGAGCAACATACTAGAGATAGAAAGAGAGCAACATACCACATATAGAAAGAGAAAAACGTGTAGATCATTATGTTAATCGACCTAAGTGGACTTAGAGGTTGATACACTAGAGGAAGATGTTTAATGCATAGTGTGCAAATACTCAAATTGTAAGGTTGATACACTAGAGGAGGATGTTTAATGCTAGTGTGCAAATACTCAAATTGTAAAGAGATCTATCCTAATTAAACAATAAGGAGACGATTAAACCCACATGAAATGGTTGAAAATAATCAAATTTGTTTATAAAAGATGTTGAATAGCAGTAATTGAAGTGCTAAAGTTTAAAGAGGATGAAGACATGGTATGTTATTCTGACATGCACTACTTCCAAGAGTTAAATGTAGCATTTCTTTTTGTTTAAGGTAGAATTTCTTTTTGTTTAGTGGTTCACTTGTATTTAATCCCACATTGAAGAAATAATCTTATTTATTTAAAAAAATAGTTTAAAATAAATCATGTACCAAATGAAAATGATACGATGGAGGAAGAGGGGACTTGGGTGTTCACTTGTAATTAAAATATTTTAAAATATGTTAAGAACCAAACATCAATATAGCATAGAAAATCCTCAAGAAAAGTACTCAACGCCTTGAAAAAGAGATAATATCAGATAATAAGCCTCTTCGAGGGGGCAACCTCCTTTTACCCCACTTAAATGTTCAAGTACAAGA
>ML796877.1:34822-69883 GCA_009831015.1 Picea engelmannii
AGCCGACATAAATAAAATAACATTACTAATCTAAATCACAACTAATGGCCTAAAGCCGACATAAATAAAATAACATTACTAATCTAATATGCCCCAATTAAGTGGTAATGAGCCAATATTAGGGCTATATTAGGGCTTAACAAAATAAATCATGTGTCAAATGAAAAAATAAGAAGAGGGGAATTTATCTTTAAAATATTTTAAAATAAATTATTTGCCAATGAAACATAAGAAGAGGGGACTTATCGTCCTTAATGCATGTGTTAATGCTATTTTTCATGTGTTAATGCTATTTAGACAGTGGGAAAAGAAAGAAAAAACATAGTAAGAGGGGACTTATCTTTAATGCATGTGTTAATGTTATTTATAAATGTATTTGAACACTAGAAAAAGAAAGGAAAAACATATTTTTTTTTGGAGATGGTCAAAATGTATTAATTGAAAGTCTCATATGTTAAGAAAAGTTGTGAATGAGATATAGATTTTTTACAAGTATTAAGTTAAAATTAAAGTTAAGTTAAAGAACCGTTTTTTGAATTGAAGTCATTAATGTTCAAGTTAATCAAGTGTCAAATGAAAAAATAAGAAGAGGGGACTTATATTTAATGCATGTGTTAAGGCCATTTGCAAATATATTTGGAGATTGTAAAAATAAATAATTTTTTTGTTTTGTTTTGTTTTGTTTTGGAGATGGCTAAAATGTATTCATTGACAGTCTCATAAATAAATAAAAGTTGTTAATGAGATATAGATTTTTTAAAATTATTAAGTTAAAGCCAAAGTTAGGTTGAAGAATAGTTTTTTGAATTGAAGCCATTAATATTGAAGTTAAGTAGAGTTATCTCATGATAATAGTGCATCAATTAAGTTTGCTAATCTACGACTATAATTGTCTTGTTAGACTTTGATCAATTCCAACAAAAAACACACTTTTATGTAGGCAATTTTATTTGCATGAAGAATATTATTATGCAGATGTAGGTGAAAGAAGATGAAAAAGGACATAAGAAAGTGGAAGAAGACGAGAAGAAGAAGATAACAAGAAAAAAAGGCAAACTCTTGAGCACGAACAAAAGATGCTGTGACAAATCGACAATCAAGCAATAAAATGGAGTAAAAAACCAAGCAAAGAAAAAGAAGAATGAAGAAGCAAAAGTAGAAGAATAATGAAGAAACAAAAGCAAGGTAGGAACAAGGAAAAAATGATATCATGTGTTGTAAATAGAGATGCATATGGAGGTGAAGTGAGAAGAAAAATCCTTGGAAAATGAAAATTTAAATAATTTAATGTTCTCTCTCGTTATTATTAAATGAAATTTATGATGGTAAGATGGTCCTACTACTACATTTACTTAAGAAATACAATAATTAGTTCCAATGATAATGTATTTGAAATGTTCTAAAAATTTATTATCCCCAATTCATGTCACGATGAATAATTTAACTGAGCATATGATTGTAAGACTATCGGGTTGTTATATTCTTTGAAGTGAAAGTCTAGTCGAGGTGGATCCGTTGGGAGTGAAAGTCGAAGGTTGAAGTGATTGACCAGGAAAATTGAAGTTGAAAGTGATCGACAACAAGTCGAGAGGTTAGTTGACAGGAGGTCATGTGGCAACTGAATGAAGACTGAATGGAGGTCGACTGGTAATCCGATTGGTAGTTGACTGTAACAAAATCTCGAGATTCGCGGGGTTTGTAACCAATGATATGCATGGAACTGTAACCATTTTTGGGTGCCTTTATTTAGGGTTTTTCTTACTGTAAATCCTATAAATAAGGCATGTTGTAATCATATTATGTTACTCAACATTGGATGTTCCTGCTAATGTAAAGCAGTAGGTTGCTGATCATCTAGATGTAAGTCGAATTGGCTGCAGGGTTGTTCTTGTGCAAGCAAGAGGGTATGATGTCGATTGTGTCTTAGGTGTAGACCAAGGTTACACATATAAACTTTTATTTTGAATGAATACGACAACAAGAGAGCAAGATGTTGAAGGAATGATGGTTTTCCTGTTTGGGTTTCTAGGGTAAAATCTTTGTGCACTGTGTGTTTTCTTTGTCATTTATTTTCTATCTTAAATCTATCTTCCTCTCTTCTATTAGGTTTATCGTGGAAGTATAATTTCCTAAAATGTGGTATTATAGATTAGTTTGACAATTTTAAATCTAAGTTAACCCTAGGTTTAGTAAGAGTCATAAGTCATAAATATTTTTAAAGTTGTGTTTGAAAGAATGGCAAATAGTTTGAGAATAGAGATAGAAAAATTCAATGGCCAAAATTTTGAGTTTTGGAAGCTTAAAATTGAAGATATCTTTGTAGATCAACAATAATGGGAAACAATATGTTTAGGTACCATTCTGATAGGTATGTCGAGGGAAGAATGGGAGAAAATCGAAAGAAGGGAAAGTAGTACGATGTGCTGAATGTCTCAGCGTAAGACTCAGGCAAGAAATTGTGGGACAAGTTGGCAAGGTTGTACCAATTGAAATCCATGGTAAATAAGTTGTTCCTTAGAAATAAGATGTGCCTTATGAGGATGAGTGATGGTGGTTCAATAACTAAGCATTTGAATGCATTCAACACCATAATAATTTAGTTATCATTTGTAGATATCAAAATCATTGAGGAGGAGAAATGTATTAAAGCCTATTATGTTCTTTGCCAAACTCTTGGGATAGCTTAGTCATGGCTATAGGGAGTAATTCAACCACATTAACGCTAAAATACGTGGTTGCATCTCTACTATCAGAATAAATGAGACAGAAGAACATGGAAGGATTGACCAAAGATGATTTACTGGTGAGCGGTCATCTGGATGATAGAGATAAATGAAAATTCTCTAGTAGAAAGTCTAATTCAAAGGGTAGACCTAAATTCCATGTTCAATTGACAAGAAGATGTTGGAAATGTGGTAAAACTAGGCATTATAAAAGGGACTACAAGTTGAAGGAAATGAAAGTCAGTACAAGACTCGATGAGAAGAAATTGACTAAGAGAAAGACCAATCCAGATAAGGGAGGAGATGTGTATCTGGAATTGACCAATACATAGTTGGAACACGATGTTTGGTTGATCGACTTAGGAACATCCTATCATATGACACCTCATAGAGAATGGTTATGCAAATATGAGAGATATGAAGGAGGATACGTGTTCTTGGATGGGGAAGAGTCCCACTGATACTATAGGATGGCAGGAGTAGAACCCTTCCAGGTGTGCTACATATTCCGGGTTTGGAAAGAAACCTTATATCTATCAGAAATATGAGTGATGTAGGAGTTCACACTCTATTTTAGATGGATACTTGAAAAAGGGTAAGAGGTGCGATTGTCTTAATCAAAGGAGTTCATATTAGAACCCTTTACAAGTTGTTAGGGAATGTTGACTTGACTGGATGAAACAACATCATTGTTCCTGAAGTAGATTAAACTTTGACTCAACTCGACTCATCTTGGGTTAAGTTGATTCAAACCAACTCGACTAGTCTTCGTCAAGTCGACCTGACCATGTTATGGCATGAGAGGATGGGACACATTGAAGAAAAAAGACTTCGAGCTATACAAAATAAAGGTATGGTTGAAGAATTTCCTGAATGTAATTTAGAGATCAATTTTTGTGAGTATTGCATATATGGAAAAAAAAAATCATGTTAGGTTAATCTAGGCTAAAGACGAGCCACATCCTTACTCTATGCAACTTAGTTGTATACTTGGACATTTGTTAACTTATTTTTTTTGGAGATACTTCACACACACCTAGGAATTCTTTTTCCTAAGGTTTTCTCTATGTTTACTAGTCATTATTCAATCTCCTATAGTATAGGGAGGATATTCCTCTAGGAGAATATTCTCTTCAGTTCACACTTTAGTTTGATCAGTTGAGTGGAGTCTAGATGCCACATTGGGATCATCACCAGCTAATGCACACTGTCCTTGGGATTATCACTAGACTAGCTCATTACTCATGATTCCATGATCTCCTCCTCATTTCACTCTGTTTCATTCAGTTAACTAAAGACTGAGAGACTAGTTAACTCAGACTAGGTGGTAGTTAACTTCCGTAACTACCCAAGAGACTAGAATAGGTGCAAGTTTACTCTTGTAACTGATAGTGTGTGTCCAAATCACTCTAGACCACCAATATGGTGCATTGTATTCTCCTCCAGTGTGCATTATTTGAGTTATACAAAGTATATCGTGTGTAAATTATCATTCATTCATCTGGTTAATGATAATTCTTCCATTCTTTCTCTCATGTTTCTCTTTTCTCATATTTTCTCTGCAAAATGTTTATGTCATTTTCTATCTAGATATTTTTTGTGCAGTTCCAACACATTTACATGGTATTAGAGCCAACAAATTGCTAGGAAAAAGACACACCAGATTGTTTTTGCAGGTAACGAAGATTGAAGACAATGGGAAAAATGGAACTTCCAAAAGAATTCATTCTTACACCGTACAATTTATTTGCATGGAAGGAAAATATGATAGTGCATATTCAAAGCAAAGGATTATACATGTTAACCATGAACACAGAGATTGAACCCACATTAGCCATAGAAAAATTCAAGTATCTGAATCAGATGGATGAAGCGTTTGGAACTATTTGTAGTCTCATTTCTCTTGAGCTCCTCTTTCACATATCCTTCTGTAAAACCCCCAATGAAGCATGGACCACCATGGAAGGGATTTTTGGCAAACATGACGATATGAGGGGACACATGCTCGAGGTGGAATTTCTCACTTTGGATCCAAAAACCTTCGATAATCTCCAAGATTTCTTTACCAAATATAAGGATTTGCTGTCACAACTCAAGGCTTGTGGGGTTGATGAATCTCAGGAGGAGAAACAAATGGTTCTTACCATTCTATCCAAACTTGGTCCAGAATATTCAGTGTTTGTATCCACATTTCATTCAGTTAGGCCCGCCTTTGGAGCCACCTGGATGATACCCTCTCTTGAGGACTTTATCGAGTCTCTAACACAAGAGCAGAACAAGCTCATCAATATGGGAAAAATCAAAGGCCCAAAGGTGCATGAACTTACTGTGAAAAATGGTAGCAGTCATCAAAATAAAAAATCTAAAGATAAAGAAAAAAGGAAATCACATGCAAATCCAAAGAAGGAAGGGTACTGAAAACCATTCAAGGATGCCTTCGGATCCAAAGGTGGAAAAGGAAGAAAAGGGGAGAAATGCACTTATTGCCATAAAGGATTCCATCCGGAATCTGCATGTATGCATAAACATATAGATCAAATGGCCCAAATACTTCAACAAAACAACCTTGGATATTGCATCCCCGAGGGTTCCAAGAAGAAGAAGCCAGAAGATCAAAATCCCAAGAAAGGTAATTCTAGCCATGCTTTGATTTCCATCAACTCCTCTCCCAATGATTGGATTGTATATTGAGTAACATCACACCACATGGAAGCCACAAAAGAAGTCTACTCTTCATTGGATGCATGCAAAGGTCCTCCTATTCTGATGGGGGAAAAATCTGAGGTCGAGGTCACTGGCAAATGAATAATTGAACTCACAAACAAAAGATTCGAGAATGTGCTACACATTCCCAAACTCTCTATCAATATTCTCTCTATGTATCAGATTAAAAAATCAGGCACCGGAAAGAGAGTAATATTCACACCTGATGCAGTGTATATCTATGACATGAAAACCAATTCTAGGGTTGCTACTGGTGAGGTAAATCATCAATCCAGACTCTACACATTTTCTGAATTTATTGAACTAGATTCTGCATTGCTGCTTACCCATGCTGATGAAAGTAGTAGGATATGACACGAAAGGTTCAAGGATTTAAATTTCAAATATATGCAACAACTTAACAAGCAGGGAATGGTTGATGGTCTACCTAACATCTACTTCTCCAAAGGAATTTGTGAGGGATGTGTTCTTGGAAAACACCCTCAATAGAAATTCGACAAAGGAAAGAATCATAAGGCTTCCTTTCCTTTGGATCTGATCCATAGTGACCTCATGGTCCATTTTCTGCATCCATCAATTAGTAAATCAATGCACGTGCACATTTTTGTTGATGATTTCTCACACTTCACATGGATTTTCTGTCTTAGGAAAAAATCAGAGGTCTTTCAACACCTCAAAGATTTCAAAGCCCTTGTTGAGACACAGTTAGGAAAGAAGATCAAATTCCTCCGAATAGATAATGGGGGAGAGTATGTCAACCATGAGATACATAATATTTGTCATGAGGTCAGGATTCAATTGTAGCACACGGTTCCCTATACTCTGCAGCTAAATAGAGTTGTTGAGTGGAAAAATAGATCTCTAAAAGAGATGGCATATTGCATGTTACATGCAAAGTCACTTCCACAGATATTATGGGTTGAAGCACTTAATTGTGCAACCTACATCCAAAACAGATCTCTCCATAGATATGTCGAGGATAAGACCCCCTATGAGGCTTGGAGTGGCCTCAAACCAGAAGTGACCCAGTTCTGTATATTCGGTTCTCATGTATGGGCCATGATTCCCTCTGAAAAGAGGAAGACACTTGATCCACATAGCACATAGTGTATCTTTGTTGGATACCCTGACGATGTGAAGGGATATAGACTCATTTATATTTCCTTAGACTGAATCATCATTGATTGTAGTGTCCAATTAGAGGAAAGTGTCTCACATGTACCTCAACAACCGCATGCAAACACTTTTGTTCTTCCACCTGTCAGAGATGATGAGCATGCACATGTCGACTCTTCTTAAGATGAGATTTCTAATTCAGAGGATTAAGATGATTTAGATACCAATTCAGTACAATCAAATGTAGACTCAATGCACACAGATGTAGTTGCAGAGCCAGAGCCAGAGACGAGGCCCAAGTGGGCCAAGACTACTCTTTAGGATATAGGAGATCTTGTTGAGGATTCAACTGATACTATGAGGACTTGATCTGATTTCGAGGAGCCTCCTCTTGCACTCAATGCCACTAAATTGATGCCACCCATGCATCCTTTCTTGGTTTAGTCTTCATATCCACAGTCCTATGCCGAGGATGCTAGAAATATCTTTTAGGAATCCACCATGCAGGAGGAGTACAACTCCCTCCTTGAGAACCAGACTTGGGATCTAGTTCCCCTTCCTCCAGGAAGGAAACTTGTTAGGTTCAGATGGGTCTATAGGACCAAGAGAGCAAAAGATAGACATGTTAGAAGATACAAAGCTAGGCTAGTTTCCCAAGGCTTTCAATAGGTGCATGATATTGACTATGATGAGACCTTCGCTCTAGTAGCGAAGATGGATTCCATAAGTTTGGAACTTTACATTGCCACATATAAGGTATGGGAAGTCCATCATATGGACGTGAAGAATGCATTTCTTCACGACGATCTCTTTAAGGAGATCTATATGGAGCAACCCCATGGATTTTTGTAGGATTCATCTTTGGTTTTTCAACTGAAGGAGTCTGTTTATGGACTCAAGCAGGCCCCAAAGGCATGGTATTCCAAGATGGACTCTGATGCAGGAACATCTCTTCTCCTCAACATGCGCCAACCGAATTGCACGAGTGGTGCACATTCAAGGAAGGGAGAGGCACCGCCCTCTCATTTTTCCTTCAAAATCTAAATCAAGATTAAGGAAATTAATGCTGTTAGGCTGGTAGAGCCAAGTTGTGCCTTCACACAATGATGCAAACCCCTCCCTTCCCTCCTAAAGGGTCCATGACCTCCCAGTCAAGGATATAAATCTCTTGAGCTGGTTTAGCTCTTTCAAGCCTTTAATGGCCCTGGAACGCTTTACATAGATCCATTCTTCTATTTAAGCACAGGTCCCATAGAACTTGCGGGTCGCTTCCTTGGCGCTTTTACAAACTCTGAGTTTCTGGGCATTAGCTCCCTTCCACTAGTCCCCCTCCTTCATGCGACCTTGGGCTATGGTCTGGGGCTAAACCTTATAGTGCTCTGCAACTTTGGGTTTCAGCCACCTTGCGGGTAGCTGGCCTCTCTCTACGCAAATTTCAAACTGATGGAATTACTCAGAACCAGATCTACGGTTAATAGTCCCTCCGAGAACCAATGGTAGTGATCTATTCACACGTCGCGACTTAAAACTTTGGGATTTTTAAATCCTCAATACTCTAGATCCTCCGATTCATGAATCCCCGTAGGAACTCACGACTAACGACTGCGTAACTTTCCTAGATCTGACAGCTTGGGACAATTCCACTTGCTTCGAACGGATCTACGGTCCTAATGGACTTCAGGTTCCGTAACTTCGAAAGGTTTTCTTCCCCTTCAAACGAAAACTTCCAAATATGTGAAGTCCGAAAGACTTTGAGATGTAACCTCCTCGCACTTTTTCGATATCTAACGACAGTTTGTGATCCCAATTCCTTCTGAATGGATCTCAACTGTCACTTCACGACTTTCAATATATTTCTCCCTTCCTATTGATTCTTGGTCACTATCTCTCCTAAGCTTGACTCCGATGCACTCCTTGTGAAATTGGAATTTCTGACAAATTTCAGACTTAGTGATTTCTTCAAAAGGAATCTCTCTACGCACTCCTTGCGCTTCACAGTCACATTCTTGACACTTAGTCGATTCTCAAATATGTGAACTCCTTGCAGCAAAATTATACACAAGAATTTAGTTCTTGTGGGAAACCTTGCAACAGTTCCTTTGCAGTCCTTGCAAATAAATGGAATTACTACGTTATCACTTCTGAGATTATGAGTTGAAATAGACTCTATCACTCCTTGTAGCAGGTTCTCATGCAAGACTTCATTTCTTGCGGCGACTATGCACACCTTGCAACAGTCTCTTTGCACTCCTTGCAAATAGAAGTTTCACACTATCTCTTCTGAGCTTCTGAGTCGAAACCGAATCTGTCAAAGCACTCCTTGCGGATTGTGTGCACACCTTGCACAAACTCAACGAAGATAAACAATTGAAACTTATACAAACATCTCACAGTTTCGTATACTCAAAAACACAATTTATTCATTCATGATAACAAAATAACAGGGAATTGTAAACAGTAGCAACACCATGCATTGGATCAATTTCCCTCTATTATATTCATTCAAAAGAAAAAATGGCTACAACTATGATAAACTAAAATTTGAGCAAATTCCTACTAACTCGTAGTAGCCTCATTCAGGCGTACAAAACCTCTATTTATCTCAAAGGGTTCTCAGGGTTCCCTCCGACTACTCATCTACTTGAAAACAAAGCCTAAATTATACCTAAGTTCCATTACATTAAAGAATAAGAGTGAAAATCCCAGATCACTCATGATCTTTCAACTCCCAAGAATTTTATCTTCTTTAGTTTCGATCATTTCAAAAAAGTTTACAAGAAAATGCCAATGGTTAATATTCCAGAATGGTTCAAAGGTGCCAAGTTGTCCTACCATGCATGCTTGTTGATGATGCTCCTGCATCATACTCCCCTGGACAAAAATTCATGGACTCCTGTCCATGAGCTCCTACACTGACTTTCCATGCTTCTGGATATCAGATTCATTTTCCCAACTGGCATCTTCTATTGGGTGTCCCTTCCACTTGACCAAATATTTGAAATAGGTCTTCCTTTTGGTCTTCTTTCCAATCCTCTAATCAATGATATTCTCCATATGTGGTTTATCTGCCACAAACATCTGCTTCTCCCACTGAATCTTCTCCTGATCTTATGATCTCTCTATGACATCTTCCATGTAAGGATATAGGTCTTATATGTTGAATATGGGTGATATGCCCACATCATTTGGAAGCTCAATCTCATAGGCATTTGCATCAAACTTCCTTAAGATTTTACATGGTCATATCTTCTTCATTTTCAACTTGTTATATTTTCCGCTTGGGAACCTTTCCTTCCTCGAGTGTGCTAAGACTTGATCTCCCACTTCAAATTGAAGTTCTCTTTTGTGCCAATCAACTTTGCATTTATACTCTGCATTGCTGTTCTGCAACTTCTCTCTGATCTGGCTATGGAGCTTCTGCATTTTTGCAACAAAATATTCTGCTCCAGCACTTCTGAACTCACTCTTTTCTAAGTCTCTCAATGCACATACTCCTCTTGGCTGCATTCCATAGAATATTTGGAATGAGATTTTTTCCGTGCTCCTATTTGGTGAGTCATTGTATGAAAATTATGCTTGTGGCAGAATCTGATCCCACTGATTATGATGCTCAGTGACCATACTCCTCAATAAGTTTCCCAAACTTCTGTTCACCACCTCAGTCTGTCCATCTGTTTGAGGGTGATAAGCTGAGCTGAAGGAAAAATATGTCCCCAACTTCTTCCATAGTGTTCTCCAGAAATAAACAACAAATTTTGTGTCTCTGTCTGAGACAATGCTCCTGGGCAGCCCATGAAGTCTCACAACTTCCTTGAAAAACAAATTTGCAACATGTGTTGCATCACTAGTCTGCTGGCATGGGATAAAATGTGATATCTTTGAAAATCTATGCACCACCACAAATATGGAGTCACATCCTCTTTGTGTTCTTGGTAGTCCCAACAAAAAATCCATGCTTATTTCATCCTAATGCCTCTCTGGTATTGGAAATGGTTGATACAATCCAATATTCTGTCTTTTACCTTTTGCATGTTGGTAGATTCTACATCCGTTCACAAGCTTTATCACTTCTATTCTCATACCTGGCCAATAGTATGAATTGCTCATTTGCGCAAATGTTTTATCATGACCGAAATGTCCAGCCAATCCTCCACTATGCTTTTCTTTCAAAAGGTTATCCCTCATTGAGAATTTTGGTATTCACAACTGATTTCCCTTGAACAACAATCTCTCTTGAATCGTATACTTTGTCCACTGACTCCTGTCTCTCAACACAGTATTTTCACATGCTTCGTATGCTTCCTTGAAATTTGGATCATCACAATACATATATTTAAGGTGTTCAAACCCCAAGGTATTCCACTAAACCTCCCGCAGAATCAAACATCTCCTGCTTAATGCATCAACAACTTTATTAGCATTTCTAGCAATATGTTTTATGACAAAAGTAAAATTATGCATAAACTCAGTCAACTTTGCATGCCTTTGATTCAATGTTTCCTGTCTGGTTATGAATTGTAAAGCTTGGTTATCGTTGTACAAGACAAATTCCTGTGGGACAAGGTAGTGCCTCCATTTATTCAAGGCTTGAATTATGGAAAAAACCTCTTTATCATATGTGGAGTACTTTCTCTTCGTCTCATTCAACTTCTCACTGAAATATGCAACAGGCCTATTATCTTGGCTCAAAACTGCTCCAATTCCAACTCCACTTGCATCACATCTCACTTGAAATGTTTTCCCGAAATTTAGTAAGACCAAAATTGGTCATTCTGTTATCTTCTCCTTCAATATATTGAATCTCCTCTTGGCCTCCTCTGTCCATTTAAAATACTTGTGCCTCTTCTTCATTGTATCCATCATCAGTGCATACATTCCACTGAAATCTCTGATGAACTTCCTATAGAAAATTGCTAATCCATGGAAGATTCTCACTTCAAACATACTCCTTGGTGACGACCATTCTTTGATTTCTTTCACCTTCTCTAGATCCATATTCAATTCATTTGAAGAGATCACAAAACCCAAGTAAATGAGTTCTGTCTTCATAAAAGAGGACTTCTTCAGATTTATCACCATCTTCTCCCACTGTAGTATCCTCATCACTAATATCAGGTGTCTCAAATGATCCTCTTTAGTCCTGCTAAAGACCAGTTTATCATCCAGATATACAACCACAAACTTGCCAATGAAATCTTTCAGTATTTCATTCATCAACCTCATAAAATTACTTGGGGAATTTGTTAATCCAAATGGCATAAAAGCCACTCATACTACCCTTCATTTGTCTTAAAGGTTGTTTTCCACTCATCACCTTCTCTCATCCATATCTGGTGATATCCACTTTTCAAATCTATTTTAGAAAATAAATTCTCTCCACTTAAACAATCCATTAAGTCATCCATTCTTGGCAAAGGAAATCTATACCTGATGGTGATCTTGTTAATGGCTCTCGAGTCTGTACACATTCTCTATCCTCCATGCTTATTTGGACTAAACACAAATTGTACTACGAATGGACTCAAGATCTCTTTGACCAAACCCTTGTCTGACAAATCCCGTACTTGGTTCTTTACCTCCTCATTCTCTCGAGGTGTCAATATGTATTCTTCTTTGTTTGGTAGACTTTCTCCTGGTATCAAATCTTTTCTTGGTTTAGTCTTCATATCCACAGTCCTATGGCGAGGCTGCTAGAAATATCTTTTGGGAATCCACCATGCAGGAGGAGTACAACTCCCTCCTTGAGAACCAGGCTTGGGATCTAGTTCCCCTTCCTTCAGGAAGGAAACTTGTCAGGTGCAGATGGGTCTACAGAACCAAGAGAGTAGAAGATAGACATGTTAGTAGATACAAAGCTAGGCTAGTTTCCAAAGTCTTTCAATAGGTGCACGATATTGACTATGATGAGACCTTCGCTCTAGTAGCAATTATGGATTCCATAAGTTTGGAACTTTACATTTCCACATCCAAGAGATGGGAAGTCCATCATATGGATGTGAAGAATGCATTTCTTCACAACGATCTCTCTAAGGAGATCTATATGGAGCAGCCCCATGTATTTGTGTAGGATTCATCTTTGGTTTTTCAACTGAAGGAGTCTCTTTATGGACTCAAGCAGGCCTCGAGGGCATGGTATTCCAAGATGGACTCTAATGTAGGAGCATTGCTCCACCTCAACATGCGCTAGCCGAATAACATGAATGGTGTGCATTCAAGGAAGGGAGAGGCCTCGCCCTCTCATTTTTCCTTCAAAATCTAAATCAGGATTAAGGAAGTTAATGCTGTCAGGCTGGTTGAGCCAAGTTGTGCCTTCGCACAATGATGCAGACCCCTCCCTTCTCTCCTAAAGGGTCGGCGACCTCCCGGTCAAGGATACAAATCTCTTGAGCTGGTTTAGCTCTTTTAGGCCTTCAATGGCCCTAGAACACTTTACACACGTCCCTTCTTCTCTTTAAGCATAGGTCCCATGGAACCTGTGGGTCCCTTCCTTGGCGCTTTTACAAACTTCGAGTTTCTGGGTGTTAGCTCCCTTCCGCTAGTCACCCTCCTTTGTGAGACCTCGGGATTTGGTCTGGGGATAAATCTTCTAGCACTCCGCAACTTCAGGTTTCAGCCACCTTGCGGGTAGCTAGCCTCTCTCTACGTGAATTCCAAACTGACAGAATTACTTAGAACCAAATCTACGGTTAACAGTCCCTCCGAGAACCAATAGTAGTGATCTATTCGCACTTTGCAACTTCAAACTTCAGGATTTTTGACTCTTCTATACTTCAGGTCCTCCGATTCGTGAATCCCCATAGGAACTCATGACTAATGACCACGTAACTTTCCTAGATCCGACAGCTTGGGACGATTTCACTTCCTTTGAACGGATCTACGTTCCTGATGGACTTCAGGTTCTGTAACTTCGAAAGGTTTTCTTCCGCTTCAAATGAAAAATTCCAAATATGCGAAGTTCGAAAGACTTTGAGATGTAACCTCCTCGCAATTTCTTGAGATCTAACGACAGTTCATCATTCCCATTCCTTCCGAAGGGATATCAACCGTCACTTCACGAATTTCAATATATTTCTCCCTTCCTATTGATTCTTGGTCACTATCTTTCCTGAGCTTGACTCCGACGCACTCCTTGTGAAATCATAATTTCTGACGAATTTCAGACTTAGTGATTTCTTCAAAAGGAATCTCTCTACGCACTCCTTGCGCTTCACAGTCCCATTCTTGACACTTAGTCTATTCTCAAATCTATGCACTCCTTGCAGCAGAATTATACGCAAGAATTTAGTTCTTGCGGGCGACTATGCACACCTTGCAACAGTTCCTTTGTACTCCTTGCAAAGAAATGGAATTACTATGCTATCCCTTCTGAGCTTATGAGTCGAAATAGACTTTGTCACTCCTTGTAGTGGGTTCTCAAACAAGACTTTGTTTCTTGCGGTGACTATGCACACCTTGCAACAGTCTCTTTTCACTCCTTGCAAATAGAAGTTTCACGCTATCTCTTCTGATCTTTTGAGTCGAAACCGACTCTGTCAATGCACTCCTTGAAGATTGTGTGCACACCTTGCATGAACTCAACGAATATAAACAATTGAAACTTATACAAACATCTCATAGTTTCATATACTCAAAAACACAATTTATTCATTCATGAAAACAAAATAACAGGGAATTGTAAACAGTAGCAACACCATGCATTGGATCAATTTCCCTCTATTATATTCATTCAAAAGAAAAAATGGCTACAACTATGATAAAATAAAAACTAAGCAAATTCCTACTAACTTGCAACAGCCTCATTCGGGCGTACAAAACCTCTATTTATCTCAGAGGGTTCTTAGGGTTCCCTCCGACTACTCGTCTACTCGAAAACAAAGCTGAACTTCTACCTAAGTTCCATTACATTAAAGAATAGGAGTGAAAATCCCAGACCACTCATGATCTTTCATCTCCCAAGCATTTGATCTTCTTCTGTTTCGATCATTTCAAAAAGGTTTGTAGGAAAACACCAACGATTAATATTCTAGAATGGTTCAAAGACGCCAATTTGTCCTGCCACGCGTGCTTGTTGATGATGCTCCTGCATCATACTCCCCTGGACAAAAATTCATGGACTCCTGTCCATGAGCTCCTACACTGACTTTCCGTGCTTCTGGATATCAGATTCATTTTCCCAACTGGCATCTTCTATCGGGTGTCCCTTCCACTTGACCAAATATTCGAAATAAGTCTTCCTTCTGGTCTTATTTCCAATCCTCTGATCAATGATCTTCTCCATATGTGGTTTATCTGCCATAGACATCTGCTTCTCCCACCGAATCTTCTCTTGATCTTCTAATCTCTCTATGTCATCTTCCCTGTAAGGATACATGTTTGATATGTTGAATATGGGTGATATGCCCACATCCTTTGGCAGCTCAATCTCATAGGCATTTGCATCAAACTTCCTTAAGATTTTAGATGGTCATATATTCTTCATTTTCAACTTGTTATATGTTCCCCTTGGGAACCTTTCCTTCCTCAAGTGTGCTAAGAATTGATCTCCCACTTCAAATTGAAGTTCTCTTTTGTGTCTATCAACTCTACGTTTATACTCTGCATTGCTATTCTGCAACTTCTCTCTGATCTGGCTATGGAGCTTCTGCATTTCTGCAACAAAATGTTCTGCTCCAACACTTCTGAACTCACTCTTTTCTAAGTCTCTCAACGCACATACTCCTCTTGGATGCATTCCATACAATATTTGGAATGGGATTTTTTCCGTGCTCCTGTTTGGTGAGTCATTGTATGAAAATTTTGCTTATGGCAGAATCTGATCCCACTGATTATGATGCTCAGTGACCATACTCCTCAATAAGTTTCCCAAACTTTTGTTCACCACCTCAGTCCATCCATCTTTCTGAGGGTGATAAGCTGGGCTGCAGGAAAAATCTGTCCCCAACTTCTTCCATAGTGTTCTCCAAAAATGAACAACAAATTTTGTGTCTCTGTCTAAGACAATGCTCCTAAGCAGTCCATGAAGTCTCACAACTTCCTTGAAAAACAAATTTGCAACATGTGTTGCATCACTAGTCTTCTGGCATGGGATAAAATGTGCCATCTTTTAAAATCTATGCACCACCACAAATATGGAATCACATCCTCTTTGTGTTCTTGGCAGTCCCAACACGAAATCCATGCTTATTGTATCCCAATGCCTCTCTGGTATTGGCAATGGTTGATACAATCCAATGTTTCGTCTTTTACATTTTGCATGTTGGCAGATTCTACATCCGTTCACAAACTTTATCACTTCTATTCTCATACCTGGCCAATAGTATGAACTGCTCAACTATGCAAATGTTTTATCATGGCCAAAATGTCCAGCCAATCCTCCACTATGCTTTTCTTTCAAAAGGTTATCCCTCATTGAGAATTTTGGTATGCACAACTGATTTCCCTTGAACAACAATCTCTATTGAATCGTATACTCTGTCCACTGACTCCTGTCTCTCAAAACAATATTTTCACATGCTTCGTATGCTTCCTTGAAATCTGGATCATCACAATACATATCTTTAAGGTGTTCAAACCCCAAGGTCTTCACCTGAAACTCTTGCAGAATCAGACATCTCCTGCTTAATGCATCAACAACTTTATTAGCATTTCCAACAATATGTTTTATGACAAAAGTAAAATTATGCATAAACTTAATCCACTTTGCATGCCTCTGACTCATCTTTTCCTATCTGGTTATGAATTGTAAAGCTTGGTTATCGCTGTAGAAGACAAATTATTGTGGGACAAGGTAGTGCCTCCATTTCTTCAAGGCTTGAATTATGAAAAAAACCTCTTTATCATATGTGGAGTACTTTCTCTTAGTCTCATTTAGCTTCTCACTGAAATATGCAATAGGCCTATTATCTTGGCTCAAAACTGCTCCAATTGCAACTCCACTTGCATCACATCTCACTTGAAATGTTTTCCTAAAATTTGGTAAGACCATAATTGGTCATTCTGTTATCTTCTCCTTCAATATATTGAATCTCCTCTCGGCCTCCTCTGTCCATTTAAAAGACTTGTGCCTCTTCTTCACTGTATCCATCATTGGTGCATACATTCCACTGAAATCTCTGATGAACTTTCTATAGAAACTTTCTAATCCATGGAAGATTCTCACTTCAAACATACTCCTTGGTGATGACCATTCTTTTATTTCTTTCACCTTCTCTAGATCCATCTTCAATTCATTTGAAGAGATCACAAAACCCAAGTAAATGAGTTATGTCTTCATAAAATAGGACTTCTTCAGATTTATCACCAGCTTCTCCTACTGTAGTCTCCTCATCACTAATGTTAGGTGTCTCAAATGATCCTCTTTAGTCCTGCTAAAGACTAGTATATCATCCAGATATACAACCACAAAATTTCCAATGAAATCTTTCAGTATTTCATCCATCAACCTCATAAAAGTACTTGGGGCATTTGTTAATCCAAATGGAATAACAAGCCACTCATACTACCCTTCATTTGTTTTAAAGGATGTTTCCACTCATCACCTTCTCTCATCCGTATCTGGTGATATCCACTTTTCAAATCTATCTTAGAAAATAAATTCTCTCCACTTAAACAATCCATGAAGTCATCCATTCTTGGCAAAGAAAATCTATACCTGATGGTGATCTTGTTAATGGCTCTCAAGTCTGTACACATTCTCCATCCTCCATCCTTATTTGGACTCAACACAGTTGGTACTGCGAATGGACTCAAGCTCTCTTTGACCAAACCCTTGTCTAACAAATCCTGAACTTGGTTCTTTACCTCCTCATTCTCTCGAGGTGTCAATATTTATGCTTCTTTGTTTGGCAGACTTTCTCCTGGTATCAAATCAATATGATGGATGATACTTCTAATGGGTGGGAATGAGTTAGGCAACTCATCCACTACTATGTCAACAAAATTCTCTGATAGTTCCTGAACTTCTGCAGGAAAATCATCCATCGAAGTACTTGTAAGGACAAATTTGGGTTTCCTCACCACAACAAACTGCATCTCTTGTTCCTTCTTGAATTCTCTCAGGAGTTCCTTCCCACTCATGAGAGGTATGCTTGTGCTGGATTATTCTTTTACTTTCTTCTCCTCTATTGGTAGCAACATGCATGTCATACCATTCTTCTCCAAGGTGTATGCATTTTATTTTCCATCATGAATGACATTTATGTCAAACTTCCATGGTCTTCCCAATAAAATATGACATACATCCATGGAAATTACATCACATAGAATTTCATCTCTATATCCTCCTATATTAAATTCAACGAGGCATTGTTTAGTGACCATTACCTGGTGTCCTTTATGAAACCATGAGACTTTATATGGATTTGGATGTGCAGTTGTCTCCAACTCCAACTTCTCTACCATCTCCGTGGATACTAAGTTATTAGTGCTCCCACTGCCAATTATCACCTTACATACCCTGTTTTTAGTCTTGCAAGCTATCCTGAATAGACTGTTCCTCTGCACTAGATTTTCAATTTCTGCCTCTAGTTTTAAGAGAACCTTTCTCAACATCAGGGGTGTTCCATCCTTTGCTGCTTGTGCTTCAACATTCCTTTTCTGTACCTCCGAAATGTAAGCTTCACCTCCTCCTTCTTTCTTTTTCTCAGAACACTCCCAAGACATGTGTCATGTCTTTCCACATGCATAAAACCTTACTTCTCCTCCTATGCTTCTTCCTCTTCCTCTAGAAGAACTTATTCCACCACCTTCTCTTCCTCGGGAACTTCCTCCTCTTTCCGAGTGACTGTGTGGTTTATCTGTCTCGTCTTTGGTTTTATGTGCCTTATCGTGGGAAAATTCATTGCCTTTGTTTGATCTTCTACCTCTGCCTTGTTGGCTTTGTTTTCTGGCCAACTTCTCCTCTTACTTCAGTGAAATATGATAAGCATCCGCCACTATCCTCACTGAAATCATGCTGATCTCATCCTGGATTTCATATCTCAATCCATTTATATATCTAGCAACCTTTTCTTCATCTTTCTCTCTTTGTCCCATCCTGATATTCAGCTTGTAGAACTCCTCAGTGTACTCTTTTACTGTCATACCCTTCTGTCTCAGGTTCTGCAACTTCCTGAATAGATTTATCTGATAATCTTTGGGCATGAATTTAGCCTTCAACTTGCCTACCATTCTGTCCCAATTCTTGATCTTTTGTTTTCCTTTGCTTCTCCTTTCAGCCCACAGTTCATCACACCATAGTGCTGCATGTCCTTTTAGCTTGGTGACAACATGTCTCACCTTTTTCTCCTCATCGAAAACTTCATAGTCAAAATATTTGTCCATGGATTTTATCCAATCCAATAGTTCTTCAGCATCCAAATTGCCTTCATACATTGGGAATTCTATCTTGGCTCTATCTCCCAATATAACAACTGCCCTCATCAAACGTTCTTCGACAACATTTTCCTCTGCATCTTCTTCGATTTCTACTTCTTCACTCTCTTTATCACTGATGTCCCCAACATCAGGTGCCCTCCTCTGTGCTACCTCCATCGCCTCTAATCTTGTGCAAAGATCCCTCATTTCTCTTTCTACAATGAAATTAGCTAAAGGTGGCTCCACTCGTCTCCTCGGTGGCATTGTGTTGACTATCTTTCATGCACAAAGTACAAATTCGAGCTCCTTTGTCTCCTCTCTCCTTTGCCTGCTATCTACAAGCAAAATTTCTACTCTAATACCACTTGATGCAGACCCCTCCCTTCTCTCCTAAAGGGTCTGAGACCTCTCGATCAAGGATATAAATCTATTGAGCTGGATTATCTCTTTCAGGCCTTCAATGTCCTTGGAACAATTTACACAGGTCCCTTCTTCTCTTTAAGCGCATGTCCTATGGAACCTGTGGGTCCCTTCCTTGGCGCTTTTACAAACTCCGAGTTTCTGGGCATTATCTCCCTTTTGCTAGTCCCCCTCCTTCATGTGACCTCAGGCTATGGTCTGGGGCTAAACCTCCTAGCACATGGGTAATTGACCTCTCTCTACGCGAATTCCGAACCGACAAAATTACTCAAAACCAGATCTATGGTTAACGCTCCCTCCGAGAACCAACGATAGCTATCTCTTCGCACTTCACGATTTCAGACTTCAGGATTTTTGACTCCTCGATACTCCAGATCCCTCGATTTGTGAATCCTCGTAGGAAATCACGACTAACAACCGCGCAAATTTCCCAGATCCAATGGCCTGGGATGATTCCAGTTCCTTCAAACAGATCTACGGTCCTGAGGGATTTTAGGTTCTGTAACTTCGGAAGGTTTGATTCCCCTTCAAATGAAAACTTCTGAATATGCGAAGTCCTTCAGACTTCGAGATGTAACCTCCTCGCACTTTCTCGATATCTAACGGCAGTTCATGATACCGATTCCTTCCGAAGGGATCTCAACCGTCACTTCATGAATTTCAATATATTTCTCCCTTCCTATTGATTCTTGGTCACTATCTCTCCTGATCTTGACTCCGACGCACTCCTTGTGAACTCAGAATTTCTGATGAATTTCAGACTTAGTGATTTCTTCAAAAGGAATTTCTCTACATACTCCTTGCGCTTCACAGTCCCATTCTCGACACTTAGTCGATTCTCAAATCTTTGCACTCCTTGAAACATAATTATACGTAAGAATTTAGTTCTTGTGGGCGACTATGCACACCTTGAAACAGTTCCTTTGAGCTTCTTGCAAAGAAATGGAATTCCTATGCTATCCATTCGAGTCGAAACAGACTCTGTCACTCCTTGTAGTGGGTTCTCGCGCAAGACTTCATTTCTTGCAGCGACTGTGCACACCTTGTAGCAGTCTCTTCGCACTCCTTGTAAATAGAAGTTTCACACTATCTCTTCTAAACTTTTGATCCGAAATGACTCTGTCAACGCAGTCCTTGCGGATTGTGTGCACACCTTGCATAGACTCAACGAAGAGAAACAATTGAAACTTATACAAACATCTCAAAATTTTGTATACTCAAAAACACAATTCATTCATTCATGAAAACAAAATAACAAGGAATTGTAAATAGTAGCAACACCATGCATTGGATCAATTTCCCTCTGTTATATTCATTCAAAAGAAAAAATGCCTACAACTATGATAAACTAAAAACTCAAAAAATTCCTACTAACTCACAATAGCCTCATTCGGGGCATAAAAAACCTCTATTTATCTCAGAAGGTTCTTAGGGTTCCCTCCGACTACTCATCTACTTGAAAATAAAACCTAACTGCTACCTAAGTTCCGTTAAATTCAAGACAAGGAGTGAAACTCCCATATCACTCATGATATTTCAGCTCCCAAGCGTTTGATCTTCTTAAGTTTTGATCATTTCAAAAAGGTTTGTAGGAAAACGTCAACGGTTAAGATTCCAGAATGATTCAAAGGCATCGAGTTGTCTTTCCACGCGTGTTTGTTGACGATGCTCTTGCATTAAGTGGTTGACGGTAGGAGAGATCTGCATCTGATTTGGATCATATTTCCATCATTGTAATTTGCCTCATTAGTCAAGCATTTTTGAATGGTGATTAGACACCACTAGCTTAGCTTGGAGGGAAGATCATCGAGCCCCTCTTGTATAAACTCTTGTATTGTTTCCAGTAGGGAAAAAAGTTGTAGAGGGAGAGTTGAGAGCCAAGACTTAGTCATAGTCCGGTCTCACATACTGTAATGGACATTCCACCATTAATAAAAAGTAACAGTCTTTCCTGTTTGTCAAATTTCTATTTAATGGATATTTGGTTATGAATGTCATTTGTATGCATTTGAGCTGTAGATGTATGTTAGAAATCATCTGCAGGAATAGAGTTGTAATCTTCTATCAGTGAGAGTATTGGATTAGTTCTGGTTCTCTAGGCTAAGTGCAAGGAGTGCGTGACAGAGAGTTGAAACTTTGTGATCCAATGCAAGGAGTGTGTGTCTGAACTCGTTCGAGTCAGAAGAGAAGCTTCCAGGAGGGCACAATAGGATAATTCACTGACTTAGGAGGGAAATTCTAGGTTGATGAATACCTTGGAAAGAAAGACTTCATGGGAGAAAACATAGTGCAGAGTTACTGAAAACTATGAAATACTCTGCCAGGAGGGCATTGAGCTAGTACGAGTGCATACATGAGCAACACATTCTGGAGTGTTGGAAGTGTTAAAAGAATCCCAGGTTTACTGAACACTCTGAGGAAGGGAGGCTTTGCCAGAGTGCATCGACCAAGGAAAGGAGATGCCTCAAAACTTCTGGAAGGGCTTAGGGAGAAGCCGTCATGAGACTTAGTCGAGTGCAAGGAGTGTGCCAAGAACAAAGTAAGTTCATCTTACAAGATTAGGAGGAGGAGCATGAAGCTGCTGGGAGAGCACTAGAAGGTCCGCGGAAGGACACAGAAGAATTGATAACTTTTAAGGCTTCAAGCCGATAAAAATCTCAGAAGGAATAGCACAGAAATTTGCAAGGAGTGCAAAGTAAAGGTCGAGAAAATTCCAAGTCTCAGGCAGGAATTGCGCTAAGTGTGCAAGAGGGTTGAGGAATTTTTGAAGTCTCAAAGACCATGAAATATTCCATCATTGGGAGGAGACAAGTGGCAGAAGATCAGGAGATCTGGGAGTTGGAGCTCCGGGAGGTTTTCCAAGAGAAAACAGAGATCTTCGCGAAGTCGCGAAGAGCGGTTTGAATCCAGACCGTTGGATCTATAAGGGACGTGTGGAAGCGATCCACACAATTCAGAGGACTAGTACTCCGAGAGACCTCGAAGGAGGATATCGAGAGACTCCCGAAGGCCAGAGTCTGGAGTAGATAGAAACCATTGATCAGAAGGAGGGACGGGGACTATTGATCCTCGCGCTATTTGAGTTCGCCGATTCAGAGGTCAAGAACGTAGGAGTTGGTTGTCATGAAAAGAGATGAAGCCCGAAGCCCGAATCGCTTCTCGTGGTTTAGCCCCGAGACACAGCCCGAGGTCATGTGATAGAAAGGGCCTGGCACAGAAAATGAGTGACGTCGTCAACTTTCTTTGAAAGGCCAAGAAGAGAGACACAAGGTTAAGAGGACCCACACTTTGGAGGAAGGACCTATGGTAAGACACATTTGGTTCCAGCAGGGAACCGAAGAGTCAATCTGACTTAGGTGTTTGAATGATCCTATACTGGGAGGTCGCATAACCCCGAGGAGAGAGGGGAGGGGGGTCTATGCCAGACTCCTACCTATTGTCACAAAACTTTGTACATTGTAAGTTAGACTTGAATGTTTACATGCTCATGACCATTGATTCACTTCTACTCCTAGTTATGTATCTTGATGATTTGATGATTACCGATTGCTCAACTTCAACGATTGCTGTAGTTAAGAGGATTTTGCATGACATGTTATTGATGATGAACATGGGTCCACTACATTTATTCCTTGGACTCGAGATCAGTCAGGATGCATCATGCATCAAACTGTCTTAGGCCAAGTATGCACGAGATCTCCTTGAGATATTTCACATGATAGAATGCAAGTCTTCCCCAACTCCTTTCCTATCAGGAGTTAGACTTGAGGATGGAGGGGACACTCCAATGGTGGAAAACACACTGTACAGACAACTAGTGGGGAGATTGTTGTATCTCACACACTCCAGACCAGACCTCTCCTATGCAGTTGGAGCAGTCTCTAGCTTCATGCAGGAGCCACATGAGTTACATTGGAAGGATGCAAAGCGTATCATTCGATACGTAAAGGGAACCATCACCTTTTGGATTCACTATGCAACAAACTCTACATTGGAATTCATCAGGTTCACTAATTCTAACTGGGCCGACGATAGAATTGATCAAATCCACATATGGTTACTCACTCAATCTTGGTTCTGGGCCTATCTGTTGGTTGAGCATGAAGCAAGCTACTATTTCTCTATATTCAATTGAGGTAGAGTATAGAGGGGTAGTTAACATAACCATTTAGGCTATGTGGCCACATCATTTTCTCACTGAGTTGGGAATTCAGTTTCATCGGCCGAAGATCATCTAGTGTGACAACCAGAGCAATCTAAAGTTCTACAGAGATCTATTTCATAGGCAGCGGGCGAAGCACATCGATATCCACATGCACTACATTCGATACTTAGTACACAAGGGGATCATCGACCTGCAGTTTTGTCCTTCAACAGAATAGATTGCAGACATATTCAACAAGACATTCACTGATTAGAAGTTCCATTCTCTGCTCATTCCTCTTGGAGTGAAGGACACAATTGCCTAACAATTGTCAGTTATTCTGTTTTTACATACATTGTTCTTTGAGGGGGTTTTTTTCCCTCTTTCCTCATTTATTTTAGTGTATCTTTTGTATTTGGGTACCTAACATGGCCTCATTGCTGGGACCCATTCTTTATTTTCACCATAGTGATGTTCAGGGGGGTGTTGGAGATACTTCACACACACCTAGGAATTATTTTTCCTAAGGTTTTCCCTATGTTTACTAGTCGTTATTCAATCTCTTATAGTCTAGGGAGAATGTTCCTCCAGGAGAATATTCTCTCCAGTTCACACTTCAGTTTGATTAGTTGAGTGGAGTCTAGATGCCACAATGGGATCATCATGATGCAACATTGGGATCATCACTATCTAATGCACATTATCCTTGGGATTATCACCAGACTAGCACATTACTCATGATTCCCTCATCTCCTCCTCACTTCACTATGTTTCAGTCAGTTAACTGAAAATTGAGAGACTAGTTAACTTGGACTAGGTGGTTGTTAACTCCTGTAACTTCTTGATAGACTAGACTAGGTGGAAGTTTACTCCCGTAACTGTTGGTGTGCGTCTAGATCACTTTAGACCACCACTATGGTGCATTAAATTCTCCTCGAGTGCGCATTAGTTGAGTTATACATAGTATATCATGTGTAAATTATCATTCATTCATTTGGTTAATGAGAATTCTTCCATTCTTTCTCTCCTGTTTCTCTTTTCTCATATTTTCTCTACAAATTGTGTATGTCATTTGCTAGCTAGATTTTTTCTATGCAGGTTCAAAACATTTACAATTTTAAAACTTATTCAATCTGGCATACAATAGAAAATATGTGAAAAACAAGAGTCATATATATAGTGTGCGGGTGGCACCAACAATGCCTAATACTCGGATTTGTTTATATATATTGCGAAACTGAGAGAAATATTTACAAAGAGGGCACTACTGTCCTAATTAGATAGAAGGGCTGAGTCTCACGACTCTACTTCATACACAAAAACTGTCTAGACCTTAAATTATGTCACACCGAGACTTCCCCCTTGTTGTTTCTCTTTGCCTCAGCCTGAGGTGTGCCCCACTAGTGTGCCCAACCTTAGAGCTGCATCTTTTTCCTTCACTTGTTCTTCCTTGTCTTTGTTTGGTTGTGTTCCATTGATTTTATATGGACTCCAAGGGACACTTTTTTGAAACGCCGCGTCCCTTCGGTGCATTGCACCCCTTCGCAAATAGTCACACTCAATCGACCATCGTGCACCCATCTAATCCAGCGTGCTCATCCACCATTCATTTCTTGGAACAATGCACACCATCCTTGGGCATGTGCCCCTTGCCTTGTGCCGACCATTGTGACTCTTCGTGGGTGTGTCGATTGGGTCATTCAACCTCTCTAACATGCCCATGCTGCTAAGAGCAGACAAGTCCACTACTTGAGCATGCTACCAAGTTTCCCTGCCCTTGCCCAAACATAACCCAAGTATTCATCATCCATCGCAAGGGAAGAATGATGTGTTCCCCCTTTGGGTCACACGTCACCATCGTGCCCCAAGGTGCTCCTGCCCACACCCAAACATCTTTGTTTTCCCAACTGATCATTTCGTCCTTGTGCTCTTCATCCGTCCATTGCCAAATCTTCCCAAGGAGCATGCTCACTCGGTGGGTGTTCTGAAAGGCCTTACATCCTCCCCCACTAAAATTGTTGATGTCCTAGAAACTTCTATACCACTTGCGATCCATAGTGACCTCTGTCAAACTCCTAAATCATGTCCTCATATTTCCACAAGGACTCATACCTCTCCCAACTATTCTCTTCATTAGGTATGTCCTTCTAATGGACAAAGTACTCATGCACTTGACCCATTCCCCATTCCTAGATGTGATGTGCCAAAGTATTCTCTTCCTCCAACTCTGACTTATCTGCAACCATGGTCGGCATTGTGGATGGCTCAAATCGACTTGGGTCATCTAGGTCCCTTTGGCATGATTTCAATTGGCTAATGTGGAAGATAAGATGAATGTATCACATGTGGAATGACAAATCCAATATGTAGATGACATTGCCAATATTCTCAAGAAATTTGAATGGTCCCTCGTACCTTAACATGAGAGATAGAGCCATCCCTTTCGGTGGTGGGAATTGGTCTATGCTCAACTTGAGTAAGACCAACTCTCCTACTTGGAATTATACATCACTCCTGTTGCAATCTTCCCACTGCATCATTATGTTTGTTGTGTTAGTCAAGAGTGTACGAGATATCTCCAACAGATCCTTCCAACTCTTCATGAAGCCTACAACTGATCGGTTTTTCCCATAATAGCCTTGTGTCACAAAATCAAGAGTTGTGGGTTTTTTTTTTTTCTGTTGGTCAACTCGAATGGACTGTAGCCCATCGCTCAAATATTCTACAAGTTGTAGCTAAACTAGGTGGTGTCCAAAAATCCTGGACAATTCATCTGATCTTCCTGTACATAGTGACACAAGTATTCCTCCATAAGTGTATTGATTCATTCGGTCTTCCGATCTATCTATGAATGGTAGGCTGAACTCTTCAAAAAATTCATCCCCACAAGCTTGAACAATGTTGTCCAAAACTTAATAGTAAACCTTGCATCCCTGTCTGACATAGTGTTAAGAGGAAGACCCCAATACTTCACTATGTGCTTGAAAAACAACTTTACAACTTCTTCGGTACTGCAAGGCATATTCGTCGCAACAAAGACAACATATTTGGAAAATCGATCTACCACGAAAAAATCCCATTGTATCCCTACACCATCAAAAGTTGTGTGATGAAGTACACCGAAACACTCATCCATGGTCTCTCTGGAATCAGAAAAGGTTGCAACAACCCTGCTCTCATTCTGGTGTCCGTCTTATCCTATTGACATATAAGACAAGTGTGAATATACCCCTCCACATCTTGCTTCATCCACCCCCAAAAGTATCGTTTCTCCAACAAAGCCATCATTCATGGCCAACCTAGGGCAAGTCATGACATTCCTTCACAATTTTTCTCCCGAGGTTGGATGACTTAGGGACATAGATTCACTCCCCAAAGTATAACATTCTATCACGTAGCCAAAACTTCTGCATTTTCCCCTCCTTCACCTGCTTCATGATGTTCTTTTCTATGTGATCATTCTCTAACCCTTCCTTGATATATTCATGCAACTCTTCCAAGACATGAATATGACTGTCCCTTGATGTAGGCAACTTGTCTTCCTCCAATAGGACAATGAGTAATGTCTTTATGCTCAAGGCATCTGCAACAACATTAAGCCTGCTTGACCTATACTCAATGTTCATATCAAATTCTGCAAGGAAGTCTTTCCACCTTGCCTTCTTGGGTGACAACTTCGGTTGTGTCATGAAGTAACTTGTTGCAATGTTGTCTGTCTTCATGAAAAACAAATTTCCTAACAAGTAGTGTCTCCAAGCTTGCAAACAATGTACCAATACAATCATCTCCTTTTCATGAATGGGGTATCTCCATTTGCGATTTTGGATATTTCTTCTCTCATAAGAAACCAAATGTCCCTTTTGCATCAAAACCCTTCCAATGGAAACATTTGATGCATCCTTCTACACTTCAAATGATTGCTCAAAGTCTGGAAGCTTCAACATGAGAGCGGTGATAATTCTGCTTTTTAGCTCTTCAAATACAAACTTCTTCCTCTCAGTCCATTTCCATGCTTTCTCCTTTTTCAACAAGTCAGTCAATGTAGGAATTATGAGCAACAGAGAAACAAATAACAACACACATAAATCATCATAAGAACACAAATATATACACAAAACCCACATATTCATTAATGTACAAAATAATGATACATCTCTCTTACACACAATACATTCATGAGGCCTCATAATATAGAATTGAGGTTCTCATAACGATATGTCCAATATAGCATAATAATCTCCACAACTATCTCCACAATATCTCCAAGAATATCTCCATCCCTAACTTCACTCATTGTCCTCATCTTTGATCATACGTATACTTCTAGAATAAGTCTACTTACATTAATAATAATTTCATCATATAATAATCACAAGTATGAATTATTCCTTCATACTCTCCCTTAATGAATACTTGTGATTCAAACTGGATATCTGAGTTGTCTTCATTTGTGTCTTTTGTATTCTGCATCACCTTTAGTCTTATGCATCCTCTCTGCATCATCTTCATTTTTCTTCATCTGCATTGGTTTCTTCATTTGACATTGTCTTCTTGAGCTATATTTGAGTCAATCATCTGAACTGGATCATCTTCATATCAAGGATTTCTAGCTTACCCTTGACCTTCCCATGGGTTTTCTATGACTTACCCTCAGCCAATACATCATATCTTGGGTTTTCTCGGCTTACCTGTAACCATTACAAACTCAAACTAGTTTCGCATTGTCACAAACCATTCATTACATCAAGTGGTTTCAACTTACCACAAACTTACATTTGACATTACAAAGTGGTTTTTGGGTTACCACGAACCAATAAAATGACTCAATAAACTGACAACTCTTTCTTAAACATGTACAACTGACTTTAATGACAACTGACCTTTGGGGAACCAACTAACTCATGAACTTTATATGGGAGATATTGTTGTATATTTGAACGCTTCAACCTGTAAAATCATTTCAACATGAACATAACATTTTTCCATTCAGAGACATCTATCCATCCACATTGTACTTGTATATGAGGCTTTGAAATTTCTTTGTTCCAACACTTTTGATTATCATGATTTTTAAGACCCCAAATACTACATGGATATAAATTCCAACATTTTTCTTTGGCATGTCCTGTTCTTCTACACTGACTGCAACATTCTTTCTTATGCTCATGCTTTTTTACTTGGTTAGATGTTGTGGCTATTGCACCAGGTTCATTACTTCTGCTGCTACTTGTAGATGATTCGTTTGTTGTCGATGATTCTGCTTTCACAAATTTGATGTCACCATTGCTTGTGTTTCCTTCATAACCAAGGCCTTCATTTCTTGGTCTTACATATACTTGTATGGGCTTCTGGATACCTTGAGAATTCTTTCCTAAACCTTTACCATCATAACCCACTTTATTCAAAAGTTTTGAACCTATTCCTTTAGTATGTTTTTCAAAGCAACCTATTTCAACATCATCATCATTTTGAGGATCATCATTTGGAACATCATTTGGAGTCTCCGAACAAGAGAGAGATATATGTACATCAACATTATTATCATCAACCAGAAAACAAGAATCACACGAACTATCAATCTTTTGAATCAAGTAACTAGTATCACACATTGCATCACACTTTACTTTTTCTTGTTGCAGTTGTTTGACTTCATTTGCGAGTGCTCACAATACATTCTCCTTTTCCAATAGTTCTTGTTGTAGTGATTCTATAAATTTGACCTTTTGATCTTCAATTTTAAAAATATCATCCATAAATTTATCTAATGATGCCAATTTTTCTTCTAGTGTGTCAATGCTTTTGTAGTAGAGCAAACAAATTCATGATAGAGTTCATTGTCTCGTGTCCCAAATTATGCAAATTTTCCAATTATTGATTGATTTTGTTTTTGTAATCTATCTATTTCTTGCAAAGTATCTTCAAGGTATTGTTGTAATAATTCAATTTCTTAATTAGTTGTTTGAAGTCTTTTTCCTCCTTTTCCCATTATGAATCGTGAAATCATGCTCGCTTGTTGAAGAATAAACACAATAACCAGGGTTTCAGGTACAACTGATCATGCACCCATTACATTGCAATTACAAATTGTGACCTCAACTTGACTCAGCTTTAATGAACCTTTTATTCACTAAATACCTCTCAACTTAACTTGACTTTTGACCTAATACAAAACAACTTCAACTTTTACTCAAACTTCACTTACTTAACTTGACTCTCTAACTTGACATCAAACTCTTCAAATATTTATAAACTCAGTTGACTTTATCAACTATATAAGTCAACAAATTTCAAAACCTAAATTTAGTTTAGACATAAAATACTCTATAAGCCAAAACTCACTTTGATATCAATATTGACTTAACTTTATCTTGACTTTAACTTTGGATATCACAACAAGACTATAATCTTAAATCCTTATATCCCTTAACTTTTACTTTTACTTTGACCTACAAAATTCACTCACACTTCCTAACTTTTGGACTTAATAATAACTTAACTTTAAGAGCACTTATCTCTCATAGTAGAAAACTCCTCAAGGATAGATTGTTACTGTCATTAAAAATAGTAGAAATGGCAGGAAAGACATCCACGCTCTTACTGTTAAACTATATATGGATCCACTAAGATAATAGGTAATCTCCCACAATCACTTTTCTGACGACAACCCAGCTTTGAGGAGCCTAGTCGAAATTTTCGTTGGGAAGCAGGCCATCTTTGGTTGTGCTAGAGCAGGTCTTCTTCAATATATGATTCTCTTCATATTATAGTTGCCACAGGCTCAATAAAATTGCTGGTAGCCAATGTAATAGACCTAGTCCATGTTTGATATGGAGAATATTTGTAAAGGCCAATATACGCTACCTGAGATCTTTTCTACTAGCAAAATCATGCAGTGCCCATGTCCTCCAACTAGAATGTTGACAACAATTAAATTAATGCGTCCAATATTACAAGCCTGCGTTTTTGTGCTCTTCAAACCTCCTCTTGCATGTGGATAAGTTCACTTGAACATCTGGAACCTTTTACAACAGCTGTGCGCCTTACATAATCTACTTCTCTTATCACTTTGACAATGATTGCTTCTTGCTGGTGATGTCTCCTTCTCATACGGTGGCTCCCTCCCACAGAGCTATTATCCAGTGATACCATACAAGATTTGGACCTGACTCTCTCGCAAGAGGAAACCAATCCACTCTTTCAAAATGAGAGTGGGCAGCGATATCCTCCACAAATTTCCTTGCTCGATTTCTTGGGTGTGCTCGAGCATCACACGAGAGTCTCCTTCATGTCCATGATCTCACCATGTGAAATTCGCCAAACCTGATCTTCACTTTCCCGCAATGAACACGGCGTGGGATATTTTATCACACGACTCCTCTTCCACCCCGGCCCGTCTATGCAAACACAAATCATCTTCACAAATAGCAACACACTGCGCTCTCTCCAGTGGCGGCTGGGTAGTTTTATTGGCCGCTCAATTTGTAAATTGTGTGCCTTCTCTCTTTGAACAGATTCTCCTCCACACAAAAATGCCAATCATGTTTGGCAACAGGTTTAAACCAGGCCCATCTGTGGCTCCTCTCTACTGGCGTGCAACTCATCTCAATCACCGAGGTGAGTAATGATATATCACGCTGTGCCTTTTGGAAGCTCCAATAATCTTGGGCAGCGACACCCTTTGTAGCACATCTCACTCCAACGACAGTCTCTTCACGCAGTGCATCTCACTCCAGTGACAGTCTCTTCACACAGCGCATCTTTATTCATAAGGCGAGAGTCTCCTTCACATTCACACAGAAATAATCAAACTCAAGAAAACATTCACGCAACAAATTATTCAACACAGAAATGCACTCACAACATACACTCTACTTCTTATATATTGGCATATAATAAGTTTGTTTTGCTCGCACATTTTCTTGGCCATCCCGTGAGGGAGTTAAGCCAGAAAAACCTGCTGTAATATTAAATGTAGGAATTATGAGCATCATAGCAACAAATAATAAAAACACAAAAATCATCATAAGAACACAAATATATACACAAAACTCACATATTTACTAATGTACAAAATAATGATACATTTCTCTTACACACAATACATTCATGAGGCCTCATAATATAGCATTGAGGTTATCATAACTAGATAAGTCTACTTACATTAATAATAATTTCATCATATAATAATCACAAGTATGAGTTATTCCTTTAGTCAATAATGTAGCAATCTTGGAGTATCCTTCTATGAACTTGTGATAGTAGTTGGATAGTCCAAGGAAGACTCTCACTTCATGAACTGTTCATGTCTCTTCCCAATATTCAATTATTTTGACCTTCGTAGGGTCAATCTAAATACATCCTTAGCCGATCCAATGTCCCAAGAAAAATATCTTAGTCTGTCCAAAAACACACTTGGAATTATTCAAGAACAATTGGTTTCGTCACAGTTCCTCAAAAACTTGTGCCAAATGCTTCTTGTGCTCCCCCATACTTTTGTTATACCCCATGATGTCATCCAAATACACCACAATTAAATTTTCCAAAAATGGTTGCGACACATTATTCATCAATGTGGAAAAGGTTGCAATGGAATTGTACTACCCAAAAGGCATCACTAGGAACTCATAGCTCCCATACCTCATCACCATGGTTGTATTCAATTTTCCTTCTTCTGCAATTTGCACCTGATAATACCTGTGTTGCAAGTCAAGCTTTGAAAAGGCCTTGGACTTGACCAACTTGTCAAAGCAATCAACAACTAAAGGAAACATGTATTGGTTCTTCACAGTTTGTTTGTTCAACGCTCGATAGTCTAAACACATCCTCAACTCTGTTCACTATCTTTCTTCTTCTAAAAGAGAACTAGGGTTCCATATGGGGATATGGATGAATGGATGAAGAGAACAAAAAATCGGTAAGGAGCTCTAGTTGGTGTCTGCAACCTGGGATCTAGCACTGTACGGTGGTCAACAGTGCATCGCGGTGGGAGAACTTTCAACAACTCATCCAACATTCTATTTGAAAATTTACCCAACAAGCTACTGAGCTCTGGTGGAACAAGAATCCCCACTACATTCTCTTGAACATCTCCAACAATTGTTGCATAAATCTGCGATCCGTTATGTCTTGCTGCTCTCTTCATGCTCAATGTGAACATAAGATGCACCTTTCCACTAGACTTCCATGTAGTTGTGCTCACAACCCAAGCCTTCTGTTCACCAAATATAATCATCTTGTCCATCCATGGCATAAGGACCAAATGCATCCTCCTTAGGAACTCTTTCCCAAGAATCACCTCAAAGTCATCCATAGGCATCACTGTGAAGTTAGCCCGACCTTCCCACTTATCGAGACGAATGTGAACTGATGAGGAAAAACCAAATACTACCTTTTCTTTAGAGTTCACAACCTTCACCATAACTTCACACAGGGATACTGTAAGTCCCAACTCCTTCACTACCTCAGTCTTCAATTTTTTTTTCGAGGCACTCGAGTCAACCAGAGATTGCATCGTTCTTCCATTGATAACCATATCCAAAAAACACATCTAATGATCTTGGCGGCCAAGATTTCCACCCAAGGCACTCAACACACCAACCTTTCGTAGCTTGTTGTAAACCGAGCCTTGCCACTCTTTATGTGTTAAGTGAAAAATACAAATATAATCACAATACAACATGCCTATGTTGTACTCGTCTTTCACAGTTTTTGTGGGAGTGCCCCTTGGTCCACCACTTGGTTCTAAGGTGCTTTGTCGCAAGTCCCCGTGCATCATGCTTCACTACCCAAACCAAGATCCTTCTTCCTCAGGTAATGATGAGACACTTGACTCGACCTATCTTGAGTCATCCGTGACCTGCTTCCATTGTACGATTGAACGTCTTCCTCTGTCCAAAGAGTTTCACCCCCCTAGGTTGCCCCACTTTTGGATTGTGCGAATCCTGTCATACTGTGTGTCGTTTCTCTACAAAACCATTCGTTGTGAAACTACTTTGATACTATCTGTTATGCCCCCAAGAGTCATTCCCAATTCCAACCTTGGCATCTCGTGGACGTGTGACATTGCAATGGTTCTCCTTTGGCAAATTGGATCAACCAAGGATAATTCACATGGACTATGCCTCTTCACCTAGAGAATACCCATACTTTGTTCTAGGCTACTGATAAGTCACACCCTTACTCTATGCAACTCAGTTGTATACTTATACATGTGTTAACTTAGTTTAACACTTAGTCAATTTGGAATACAATAGAAAACATGTGAAAGACAAGAGACAAATATATAGTCTGTAGGTGGCATCAACAATTCCTAATACCAGGCTTCCTTTATTTATATTGAGAAACAAAGAGAAATATTTACAAAGAGGGGCACTAATGTCCTAGTTAAATAGAAGGGTAGAGTCTCATGACTCTACTTCATACACAAAAACTGTCCATACCTATGTTTTTGTCACACCAAGAATCCCCCCTTATTGTTTCTCCTTGCCTCAACCTGAGGTGAACCCCACTAGTGTCCCCAGCTTCAGAGCTCCATCTCTTGCCTTCACTTGTTCTTCCTTGTTTCCATTTGGTTGTGTGCCCTTTCTTTTATGGAATTCAAGGGACACTTTTGTAAAACATCGTGTCTGTTCGGTGTGTCGCACCCCTTTTCAAATTGTCACACTCAACCGACCGTGGAGCCCATCTGTGTACCTAGTGCACCCATCTAAGACTACGTTCCCATCAACCATCATTTTCTTGGACTATCATGCCTCATCCTTGGGGGCACACACCTTGCCTTGTGTCGATTGTCGTGACTCTCTATGGGTGTGTTGATGGGGTCGTTCAACCTCTTCGATGTGCCCATGATACTAAGGGAAGATAGGTCCACTACTTGGGTGTGCTCCCAAGTTTCCCTGCCCTAGCCCAAACACAACCCAAGTCTTCATCGTCTGTCACAAGAGAAGAAGGATGTGTGCCCCCTTGGGTTCACACATCACCATCATGCCCCAAGGTGCTCCTTCCCACACCCAGACATATTTGTTTTCCCAACCAATCATTTCTTCCTTGTGCTCTTTGTCCACTCATCATTGAATCTTCCCAAGGAGAACACCCACTCGGTGGGTATCCCGGAAGGCCTTACACTCAAGAGGATATATATACCATAAATTTTTGGAATAAATAACCTGGGTATGTATGAGAGTGATTAGGCGTACCATTATTCTAACTTGATAATGAAATGAAGTCATTGGTGAGACATTTTGACTTCAGGAGGTGATGAGGGTGAAATATTGGGATGAGAAAGCGATAAATTAGGGACCAAGCTATGTTGAAGGGGAAGTAAAAGGTTTGTGATCCAAGAATTTTTGATGGACCATGTACAAGAAAACATTTTCTACAAAATCTATGGATACAACCATTGAAAACACCATGTATTTTGGTGGAATAAACCACTTAAGTATGGGGGTGATTAGGTGTACTTGTATTCTAAATTGATAATGAATTGAATTTCTTGACGAGACATTTCGACTTTGGGTGGTGATGAAAGTGAGAGATTGAGATGAGCATGAGATGAATAAGGGACCAAGTTATGACAAGGGA
>ML796877.1:70207-88524 GCA_009831015.1 Picea engelmannii
TATAAAATTTTCAAGAGTGAGAGGAGACATATTTAATAACCTATGTTAAAAATTTATAATTTTGATTGACTAAAATTTTCATGTTAAAAGCTATGGAAGTCAAGGTTTTTTACTATCCCTATAACTAGTCTCAAACAAGTGTTCTGGGTAAAAAAGTCATATGCGCTTCTATAAAGATCCAATTTGAGTGCCATTAATTTCATTGGAAATAATACAAAACATTGTTTTTCAGGTCCAAATTTCCAAATCATATTTGAAAAATTGAACACATGATATGCTGTACAAGTTTGCTCTTTGGAAAGGGAAAACATTAACACGTTTTGGGAAAGTTACCATAATTTTCACTTGGCACATAAAATTTGGTGAAACTTATGGAATTGTAGAGAAGACATATCAGAGTATTATAGGACAAAATTTCAGACTCAGAAGGGATGAAAAAAAGAGATACATTAGGATAAAGGTCGACCAACAAGACAACCTCCAAATTAGGGTTTAAAACAGTATGTTAACTTAAAACTATCATAACTTTTGATTGGGATGTCTAACCGAGGTGATTCAAAAGCCATTGGAAAGAAAACATAGGATAATATACCATAAAAAATGATTATAACTATTTTAGATAACTATTGATAATATATATTGAGGATGTAATTTGAGGTTTTGGGTTAGACCTCAATTAAAAATTAATGGCAATACCTATATTTCATGGAAATGAAAATAAAGATGAAATCAATCCCAAGGAATGGTTGAAGATGATAAAGAAAACTAATTTAAGTCATTTTTAGGCAAGTAATTATTTTTATGGTGGAACTTGGGAGTGGTGGATGAGTATTGATAAAGATACTAGAAGAAATATCACATGGGAAGTATTTGAAAAACTCTTCTCAAATAAATGGATCAAGGATACAAATATGAAGGAGATGCATGAAATTCAAGTTGAGTTAAAGGAAGAAAAATAAAAATTTTCCAAATTGCATAAGGATAATGAATATCTAAGCAAATATATTATAAATAAATATGATGAGTTTTCCAAGATGCAATCCCTTAATGAATCACTCATTAAGGAGGTTAATAACTTAAAGAAAGAAAATAGTAGCAAAATAAAGTTGGAAATGAATGAGTCAAGGGGAGAATTGAAAACAAAATGAAGAAATCAAAAGGTTATGCAAGCATAATCAAGAACTTATTAATGATATTAATAAGGTGAAAAGGCAATTACATGAGTCTGAATCAAAGAATAAGGATGGAGATATTACCACAAAAATTGAAGTGGAGACTATAAAAAAAATTGAAGATCAAATTTGCAAGAAGCTTGAGGAATCCCTAAATACTAATGAGGTAAAATAAAAAATGAAATCTAGAATTGAAGAAGGATGTAAGAAATTGATAAATGGGGTGACACTGTAGCTTCAAAAGGGGAAATAAGACAATATTCAAGAAGGTTACCAGAAGATACTTGAAGAAGTTTAAATCCTTATAGAAGATGTACATGTCAAATATGATGGTGTTATCTCCAAGGATAGAATAATCAAAGACCAATCAAGGAGGATAGAGGATTCCCTTGTATATGAAAAGAAGATAGATGTAATGGGTGTGCAAAATTAAAGAAAACCATCACATACGAAACCATATTGATACCCTCATTACCAAGAAAGTTTCCAAGAAATAAAAGAAGATTGACATCAACATTACCAAGGAATAAGATGGAATAATCAACAATATTCATGGAACATGGCATCACAAAACCATTATTCGATAGGATATTATCATAGACAAAAAACTAGAACAAATTGGAAAAGTCACAAAAACAACACATGGAATCAAATAAAATTATGCAAAAACCAACCATCAAGGATTAATACTAAAAATAATTGAGTTTGGATGGATGGATCATTATCAATGGAAAGAAGAAAGTATGACAATAAGAAAATCATATTACTTGGTTTCATCACATGTAAAGCCTTTAACTTCAAATCTTTGAGAACAAAGATTTTGAAGGAGGGTACTATGGTATGACCCTAAGGGGGGTATATATGGTGTTAAAGTATATGATATGACCATAAGAGGGGTATACATGTGGTTAAATGTACACATAATGGGTAAATGTATATATAATAATGGTCAACCCAATAACGGGGCCACATGTGCAATGTGTGGATAGGCATATATAGAGATAATGTAGTCATTATTAATGACATATGATTTGGATGTTTTATTGCATTGGGGTATTTGGAGGAGGTTCTCCTATTATTTAAGGAGTTATTGTGTAACTCATCTCTATTATATATCTAGGAGTTCCGCTCCATGCTCATATTTATTTTAAATGGTGTGTACTTTTGGTTTATTATGATATCTTAAGTATTTGGTGCATAACAACAAACTCACTCACAGTCAAATTTTAGTTTTTAGGGTTCAATACTTAGCTATAAGTGAATAATTATCACTTTGATGGTTGAAATGGTAATATAAACAAATACTTATGGACAAATTGGGCACAATCTTGTGCCATCATTACCAAATCTCATTCAAACCTAATTAGATTATGCAAATCCTGAGGAATTAATGGCAATTGGATAGTCTATAAATGAAAACTACAAATTAATGGTGAGGAGGTGCATCTTAAGAACAACGACTATCGAGTGGTGGTTTGAATTTCTTATTGGTAGTTAGTTTGCACTTTAGTGTTTTAATGTAATTTTTTTGAGGGAGAGTGATGAATATTAACAACACCTTGGTCTTATAGACGATCTTTAAAACAATGCTTTCTTCACAAATTTCACAGAATGAGCGATTATACGGTTTCTCAAAATTCATAAGTCAGATCATCGGTCGAGTCCAGAAACTGTGGATGGTGAAAATTTAAAATAGTAGTGTTAAGTGTTGTTGGCCATGTTTTCTACTTTCATTCACCATGGTATAAAACTTTTCCTTCTGCCAAAAGTTGGTTATTAACACCAATTGATGCTCATTGGTGTGCCTTTGGAATGTCGTGATAGTTGGGTTTTAAAACTTTTCTTTTTTCCCAAAGTTGGTTGTCAATTCCAATTGATGCTCATCGACATGCCTTCGAAATTCTGTGATCGTTGGGTTTTCAAACTTTGGTATCAGAGTAAATTAAAAAATATAGCCGATGATTGACGAAAAATATAAATTTAGTGGGATGAATCTCATTGGCACAAATTTTAACTTTCTCATCGTCACTTAAAGTCACTTTTCACTTCTGGCGAAACTTTTGAAAATTGTTGTTGACTAGTAAAGAAGTAGTTGAACAAAGCAAAAGAATTAGGATTTTTTTAGGTTTTCTTGAAACAAGGAGATGAATTGAAAATGACTCTTTGATGTGAAAATTAATCAAAACAATAAGAAAAAAATTATTTTTAGCATAAGAAAGAAACTTAAATAAAAGTGGTACCCAAAAATTTACAAAATTTTTAGGGTGTGCTATGGACTCAACAAGTTGTAGCAGAGACCTTTAAGTCTACATTTCACAATTTTGGTGTGGGTTAGCTTGTGGATCTTGAGAGGTGGAGAGGATGGAGAGGGATTGGTAGGGGGAAAATAATGGGATGGGAATGGAAAATGGGGTCTTTTTAATTTGAGCATTCACAATCTTTTAGCCTTCCTAGGCTCTTTGAGAGGCTTCCAACCAAGTAGTAGGATGAGCCATTAAGACTTGTGCATGCATATCTTCTTTGCGACCACTGATAAATCATTCCTTGAAAAAGTATTAGACATGCCTTTGGTGCAGATGACCAGTTTCTCAAAACATGGTATGAAATATTCGACTGTATTGGATTTTTTAATCTTGGCCAATCATCCCAAATAATGAGTGTTTGTTTTGAATCATTCAAAGAGGTTTGAGACAAATTGTTTCCAAGCAATATAACCCCTATTTGAGTTCTTATGCCATTTCCACCATTTCCAATTCTTAGCATCCAAATATAAGGAACCCATGTGAAGTTTCATCAGGTCATTAGTGATTCCATGTAGGGAAAAATAATGTTCCATATGAGTGACCCATCATATGGGGTCGCATCCATCAAGTTTGTTGAGATCAACTTTAGGAAATCTTGTGCCACATGTGAGTCATCAGATCATGAAGAAGTGGGTGGAGTGATGTCTAGTCGAATTGGATTATTTGCTCCCTTCCTTGTGGGACAACTAGTCAAGTAGTTACTCTAGGTTGGCTAACTTGTCATCGATGGCATCAAGATTTTGTTGAGCATAGGATTGGTTGCAGTATATATTGTGTTTCAACTCCTCACACAGAGTTTCTAGATAAGAGACTTTGGTGGATAACTCTACACCTCTAGTGGTATCCATAGAGATGTGGGTCCACAAGAAAAAAAGTTACTGGAGAGTCTTATCAATGTGATCATCATTGGGTATTAGGTTTGTTAAGATATATGCCTGGTAGTGGTATGGGAAAGCCCACCAAAAATACTTACTAGAGAGTGGTACCATGACAATTAAATTGACGAATGGATTTTGATGAGGTAGGAATTTTTTGTTTTTTTTCTACTCCTGACAGAGTTGTACTCCCACCTGAATATTACCGCGCTAAAAAAATTCCCAAATTCTCAATACTAGAATTTATATAGGAATTTAACATACTAGCAACAAAGGACAAAGTTTCTATGGTCCTAAGGCAAAAAGAGTGCCAAGTTCTATAGCTCTTTGATATACGTGTTGGGTCCAATAGTAGTACTTATCCCAATCTCTCAGGGCACTTACTAAGGAGGTGATTCATAATATATTTGCAGAATTAAATGAATAAAAATTATTATCAAAAGATACTTAACATAGAATAATAGATATACAATAAAACTGGTTTCTATTCAATAAGGAAATAAGCTGAAACTGTAAAATGCAGTGGAAACAAGCTTGCTAGATTGGTGGCAGCTTATCTCTGAGAAGAGATGTGACGACTACGCTCATTCGCAAGAAGATGATTACAATGAGGCTTTGAAGGCCTTTTTACAATAAAAAGGAATGTCAAAAACCCTAGACATCCAAAAAACCTAATGAAGCACCAAAAGTCAAGTGGGCCCCGTTTGGGTAAGTTAGTACATCAACTTTTCGAGGTCGTAACTTTTGCATACAATATTCGTTTTAGGCGCACGATAGCCAGTTGGAAAGGTCTATCCGAGGAATACACATTTTGTTTCTATCTATCAAAAGTCATTTTGACTATGGCGAGCCATAAAAAACACTGTTTAGGGCCTCAAAATGACCCCGCAAGTCAGGGACCCGAAAACTAGGGAAAAAACTGCCAAACTGGGAAACTGCCAAAATGAGCCAGTTCAAATAGGTGGGAGGCCTGTCAGGAGTAGGAAGAGGGGTGTACATGCCCTGTTTCTTAGTGGCCAGTTTGGCAATCATGCGGGTAGTGCAAGACTTGATATACTTGCTGACCTCATGTCGAATTTTCAACCAGTAGAAATGTTTCTACAACATTTCCACTATCTTTTCAACACCAAAGTGTCCTGCCACCTGACCGTAGTGGGCTTCTCAGATCAGATTCTCTTGATCGCTTGATGGAACACAGATATGGCCCAAATGACGCAACAACCCGTCTTGAAGATGGAAATTAGCGACAACTGCATTTGCGCCCAACATTTGGTAGGTAGTGGCGAAGTCCGGGTCTGTCTCATAGAGTTGGGGCCATCCAGAGGTCTCATGGTCACAAGAGTCTAGCACCGTGGTGATTTCCGTGAATGGAGGTATGTTGAGGCAATCAACAATGCGGTTGGTGCTTCCCATTTTATACTTGATGTTGAGGTGGAATTGTTGCAAGTACATGGACCACTTCTGATGGAAGTCATTATGCAATTTTCCTTGTGTCTGCATGAACTGCAGTGGCTTATGATCAGTGTGTATGACTGTCTCCTTCCCAAGAATGTAATGTCTCCACTGGCAGCATGATTGCACAATGGAGTACATTTCTTTGTCGTAAGTAGGGTACTTACAGACAACATCTGATAGTGTCTCACTATGATAGGCCACGGGGTGGCCGTGCTAAGTAAGAACGATGCCCACAACATACTCTGAAGCATCAGTCTCGATCTCAAAAAGTTGCTGCAGGTCTAGTAGTGAAATTCTTGGGGCTAAGCACAAGTGTTTCTTAAAATCATTGAATTCTTGTTGTTGGGACTGACCCCACACAAATTTCACCTTACCACCACCCCTGGTTACTTGGCCGAGGACCCATGCAATATGGGAGAATCCCAAGACGAACCTACGGTAGAAATTTTCAAGGCCCAAGAAGCTCCGAAGCTCAATGAGTGTGGTTGGGGCTGGCCAATCATGAATGACTTGGATTTTGGATGGATCCACATGTACGCCATGACGATCAATGATGTATCCTAGGTAATGAACCTTGTCCATGCCGAAGGAGCATTTTTCCAAGTTGGCGTAGAGATGGTGCTGCCGCAGGGTGTGCAAAACCCACTGAATATGCTGCAAGTGTTCTTCCCAAGTCTTGTTGTAAATGATGATGTCATCCAGATACACCACTACAAAAGTATTGGTGAATGGTGGCAGGATATCGTCCATCATCCTCATGAAAGTGGATGGAACATTTGTCAAACCAAAGGGCATGACCAACCATTCAAAAAGACCTTCCTTTGACTTGAAGGCAGTCTTCCATACATCTGTCTACTCTATCAGGACTTGGTCGTAGCCAGAGTTCAAATCAATCTTACTGAAGTATTTTCCCCCTGTGAGATGATCAAGGAGGTTGTTGATTCGGGGAATCAGGTACCGATTTTTTACTGTGATTTTATTTAGGGCCTGGTAATCAATGCAAAGTCATCAGGTTCCATATTTCTTTTGTACCGGCACGATTGGGCTCCCACAAGGTGATGAGCTGAGACATATGTGCCCCTTGTGGAGCATTTCTTGGATCTACCACTTGATCTCCTCATTATCTAATAGCGAGTGGTGGTAGATTGGAACATTGGGTAGTGGTGCGCTGGGGGTCAGATTGATGGGGTGCTTGACCTTACAGTGCAGAGGTACCCCGGTATGGGAGGAGAAGATATCTGAGTATTCTTCCATGACCTTATCCACTTGCTTCTACTGTGTGGAGAGAGAATCATGAAGAATAAAAAATTCCATATCTAAGAGATGACCTTTCTGCATTTCTTGGCAGAGATCAAGGAAATGACACTGGGTGGGATTGCCTTGGGTATCCTCTACAATTTCTTGTTCAAAGTAATAATAACACTGCGAGGCCTAGAATCATATACAATATGGTGTTTCCATAAATATGGTTGGCCCAAAATAACATTACAAACTTCTAGAGGGGAAACATCACACGATACCTCATCTTTGAAGGGCTTGATGCCGTATGAAAAGTGACATTGTTGGCTGATGCAGATGTCGCTTCCTTGGTAGAGCCATATGATGGTGTAGAGATGCAGGTGCGGCATTGTCGACAGGGAGAGTCTCTTGACAACCTCTGTGGAGATGAGGTTCTTCTGACTACCACTATCAACGATGAAGTGCAACAGGGTACCCTTCACCCACATCTATGAATGAAAAAGGCACTCGCTTTCCTCTGGCTTGTCTGGTTCACCGGGCTGGAGCTTGGTGGTAGAAACTGTAGCACTGGGTTCTGCTTCAATGATCCATCTCCCCCTTTCTGGTTCTGAATCAAAGTCAGAACCCACATCTGATTCAGAGGCTTTCACCTCAGCCACCAGTGACTACTTCGAGTGGTAATCAACAGTGTTATTCCAAGGGCTCTTATGGAAGTCGCACCACTTCCCGATATCTTTCTTTGTCTTTCCGATGTCATTATTTTCTTTGGTCTGTCCTTTGTTCTGTCCTTTGTTCTACAGGTTGGGGCCGCCCTTTCCTCGCTTTTGCTGTGAGGGGCTCCTAGGCCCAAATTTTTGCGTCTTTTGTTTGAGCTTCTGCTCGATTTTGATGGCATATTGGTATGCCGTGCCCAAGGATGAGATGTCCAGAAACTCCATTTTGGCCTGGATGTATCTATGTAGACCACCTCGATACTTGAGAACCAGATGTGACTCAAATTATTTGAAGCCCAGCTTGGTGCGCAAGGTATGGAAGATATTTGTGAACTCAGGCACCGCTTGGTCTCTTTCCTGCCGCAACGTGGTCCATTTTGTGTATAGGTCATCATAACTTCCAAAAGGGTAGTATTGTTCCTTACTAGCATACCTGAAGGACTCCCATGTGACTGCGATTGTAACTAATGAAGGTTCCTCTATTTCCTTTTTGTCACAGAAATTTTCCCACCAATCTTTGACATGGGGGACGACTTTGAGGAGCGCAAAAGTAATCTTTTCTCTATTCGAGAAGTTATGGATAGAGAAATACCCTTCTAGCAGATTCAACCATTTTTCTACCGCATCTGCATCTATTTGACCTTCAAATATAGGAATATCAAATTTGATTTGTACCTTGAAGGGGGAGGTTTCTTCGTTTGAGGAAGATGCATTGCCTTTTGGTAGCTGTCGAAGGATTTGCGCAAAACTATCCATAATCTCGTTCCTATGTTGCGTGAGGGCTTCGTCGAGAAACATTTTGAAGGGATGTCCTGTCCGGTTTTCTATATTTTATTCTTCCATGAGAGGTCATTTGGGCATGCGAGAGATTTTTTCCTCAAGAGAAACAAGCTCGAGAACCAATTCTTTGTACCATGACCTCGTTGGGGACATGCATTAAGAACGACAAGGAGTAGACCACTCTGATACCACTGATACAGAATATATTTGTAGAAATAAATGAATACATATTATTATCAAAATATGCTTAACATAGAATAACAGAAATACAGTAAAACTAGTTTCTATTCAATAAGGAAATAAGCTGAAACTGTAAAATGCAGCGGAAACAAGCTTGCTAGAATGGTGGCGGCTTATCTCTGAGAAGAGATGTGACAGATGCGCTCATTCACAAGAAGATGATAACAATGAGGATATGAAGTCATTTTTACAATAAACATGAATGTCAAAAACCCTATACATCCAAAAAACCTAACCCTAGGAGATGAAGCGTCAAAAGTCACGTGGGCCATGTTTGGGTAAGTTAGTACATCAACTTCCTGGGGTCGTAACTTTTGCATACAATCTCCATTTTAGGCGCATGATATCCCGTTGGAAAGGTCTATTTGAGGACTACAAATTTTGATGATATATATACGCATCATTCTTATTGTGACGAGCCATAAAAAATGTTGTTTAGGGCCTCAAAATGGCCCCACAAGTCAGGGACCCAAAAACTAGGGAAAAACTGCCAAAATGAGCCAGTTGGAATAGGTGGGAAGCCACTGATATCCATATGGATAAATCCTCCCCCATTAGGAAGCAATGGTATCCATTGCATTGAGTTTCCCCATAATATGAGGAAATTTCTGCTAAATTTGGCCCTGAGTGAGCCACTTGCCTTGTTGCAAGAGCTGCCCTGCTTTGACAACTCGATAAAGCTGGATCCTTTGCTGGCAAGTGCCCTTGATTTGTTTGTCCACAATATGATCACTAGATTCCTGTTGTATGCAGTCAGGATTGAGCTCTGTTGGTGTCAATTGTTCTTCTATCTCTGAGGTGTCCAATAATGGTGGGAAATACGGTCGAATGATATCCATGTTGAACACTGGGTGCAAGCCAAGGAAAGGAGGAATGCTGAGCTTGAAGGAATTATCACCCATATCCTTGGTGATGGTGTATGGCCCATAATGGATTGGGTGAAGCTTTCTATGGGGTTCTGTAAGGCGCTCTTTCTATAAGTGAAACCAAACTTTGTCGCCCCTCTGAAACTTATGTGGCACCCCGTGTTGATCATGGCGCTGCTTGTACTTGGAATTGGACTTCTGTAGGATATCCTGAACCTATTGGAGGATGTGCTGGATCCTCACAATGAACTGGTTGGCTTTGTCAACTTCAGTTGGAGTAGGAGATGAGTCGACCAAGGTGATCGTAAGGGGTAGTGCAACATCTGTGGGATCCAATGGTTGGAATCCCAAGCCCACCTAAAAGGGGTTTTGGCCAATTGAGCTATGTAGGGCTCGGTTGTAGCTATGCTGAACATGGGGGAGAATATGATCCCATGTGCAAGGGTACTTGGAATTATACATGCACAGGATATGCACGATCATTCGATTTACGACCTCTGTTTGTCCATCTGTCCGAGGGTGGAAGGCCATGGATTTGGTGAGCTTGGTGTCCAACAGTGACCAGAGGCTTGACCAGAATGTGCTGAGAAATAGAATGTCTTGATCTAAGACAATGGTTTGTGGGATTCAAAATATACCCAGACTCATTCAAAGAAGAGCTTGGTTGTGAATTCTGCTATGATTCTCTTCTCGCAGGCTGCCAAAATCGCCAATTTACAAAAGTGATCAACAACCACAAAAGCAAAGTCATTGCCTCACTTGGTGGACGAGAGGCTCGACATGTAGTCCATTGAGATGGATTCCCATGGCCTGTTAGAAGTAGGAAGAGGTGTGTATAGGCCCTTTTTCTTAGTGGCCGATTTGGAAATCGCGCAGGCAGTGCAGGACCAAATATATTTGCTGACCTCCTGTCAAAGTTTCGGCTAGTAGAAATGTTTCTGCAATAGTGCCACTGTCTTTTTGATGCTGAAGTATCCTGCCACCTGACTGTAGTGGGATTCCCATATCATCTTCACTCACTCGCTTTATGGAATGCAGATATAGCCCAGATGACACAACAACCTATCCTGAAGATAGAAATTAGCGAAAACTGCGTTTGCGCCCAACATTTGGTAGGTGGTGGTGAAGTTCAGGTCTGTCTCATAGAGTTTGGGCCATCCATAGGTCTCATGGATGCCTTATTCTAGCACTGTGGTGAGTGCCGCGACTGGAGGTCTGTTGAGGCAATCGATGACACGTTTGGTGCTTCCTATTTTATACTTGATTTTGAGGTGGAATTGTTGCAAGTCCGTGGACAACTTCTGATGGCGGTCATTCTATAATTTGCCTTGTGTTTGCATGAACTGAAGTGGCTTATGATCAATGTGTATGACTGCCTCCTTCCTAAGAATTTAATGTCTCCACTGGTGGTAGGCTTGCACAATGTAGTGCATTTCTGCAATCTTTTGCTCATGTCTCCTTGGATGTGGCTGCGATCTTTTGCTCATTCTGAAAGAGAATCACGAAGAAGACAAAATTACCTGTCTGAGAGATACCTTTCTGGATTTCTTGGCAGAGATCAAGGAAATAACATTGTGTGGGACTGCCTCAGGTATCCTGTACAATTTCTTGTTCAAAGTAGTAATAACAATGCGAGGCCTATACTCATATACACCATGATGTTTCCATAAATGTGGTTGGCCCAAAAGAACATTACAAACTTCGAGAGGTGCAACATCACACAATACCTCATCTTTGAAGGGCTTGATGTCATATGACATGCGACATTGTTGGATGAAACAGATGTTGCTTCCTTTGCGGAGCCATCCGATGGTGTAGGGATGCAGGTGCAACGCTGTCGACAGGGCGAGTCGCTTGACAACCTCTGCCGAGATGAATTTATTCTTACTACTGCTATCAATGATGAAGTGCAATGGGGTACCCTTCACCCACATCTGTGAATGAAAAAGGTGCTCTCCTTCCTCTGGCTCATTTGGTTCATCAGGTTGGATCTTGGTGGTAGCAACGATAGCACTGGGTTCTGCGTCAATGATCCATCTCCCCCTTTCTGGTTCTGACACAGAGTCGGAACCCGCATCTAATTTAGAGGATTTCACCTCAGCCACTAGTGACTGCTTAGAGCGACAATAAAAAATGTTATGCTAGGGTATCTTATGGAATTCGCACCACTTCCCGATATCTTTATTTCTCTTTCCATTATCCTTCTTTTCTTGCAGTCTGGACTGATTTTCCTGAGGCTGTCCATATTTGCTCTGTCCTTTGTTCTACAAGTTGGGGTCACCCTTTCCTACCTTTTGCTGTGAGGGGTTCCCAGGCCAAATTGCTCCTTCTTTTGTTTGAGCTTCTGCTCGATTTTGATGACATATCGGTAGGCCTCGCCAAAGGATGAGATGTACAAAAACTCAATTTCGGCCTTGATGTATCTATGCAGAATGCCTCAATACTTGAGCACTAGATGTCACTCAAAATATTTGATTCCCAGCTTGGTGCGCAAGGTATAGAAGATATTTTTGAACTCAGACACCGCTTGGTCTCTTTCCTGTCATAGCATGGTCCATTTTGTGTACATGTCGTCATAAATTCCAACATGGTAGTATTTTTCCTTAATAACATCCCTGAAGGATTCCCAAGTGACTGCGACTATAAATAATGAGGGTTCCTCTGTTTCCTTTTTCTCACAGAAAGTTTCCCACCAATATTTGACATGGGGGATGACATTAAGGAGTGCAAAAGTAATCTTGACTCTATTAGAGAAGTTAAGGACAAAGAAAAACCCTTCTAGTAGATTCAACCATTTTTCTATCGCATCTGCATCTATCTGACCTTCAAATATAGGAATATCGAAGTTGATTTGTACCTTGAAGGGGGTGGCACCTCCGTTTGAGGAAGATGTGTCGCTTGTTGATAGCTGCTGAAGGATTTGCGAAAAACTATCCATCATCTCGTTCCTTTGTTGCGTGAGGGATTCCTCGAGAAACATTTTAAAGGGATCTTGTTTCACGTTGTATTTATTTTCTTTTTCCATGAGAGGTCGTTTGGGCATGCAAGAGATTTTTTCTTCAAGAGAAACAAGATCGAGACCCAATTCTTTGTACCTTGAACTCGTTGGGGACATGCATTAAGAATGACATGGAGCAGACTGCTCTGATACCATTGATCCAGAATATATTTGCAAAATGAAATGAATATAGATTATTTTCAAAATATTCTTAACACATAATAATAGATATACAATAAAACTGGTTTCTATTCAATAAGGAAATAAGCTGAAACTATAAAATGTAGCGGAAACAAGCTTGCTAGAATGATGGCGTCTTATCTCTGGGAAGAGATGTGATGGATGCACTCATTCATAAGAAGATGATTACAATGAGTCTCTAAATTCCTTTTTACAATAAACAAGAATGTCAAAAAACCTAGACATCCAAAAAACCTAACCCTAGGAGATGAAGCGCCAAAAGTCATGTGGGCCCTGTTTGGGTAAGTTAGTACATCAACTTCTTGGGGTTGTAACTTTTGCACACGATCTCCATTTTAGGTGCACGATATCTCATTGGAAAGTCTATATGAGGACTACACATTTTTTTTCTATCTATCAAAAGTCATTCCGACTGTGGAGAGAAATAAAAAACGTTGTTTAGGGCCTCAAAACGGATTCACAAGTCAGGGAACCGAAAACTAGGGAAAAAACTACCAAACTGGAAAAATGCCAAAACGAGCCAGGTGGAATAGGTGGGATGCCACTGACATCCATTTGGATCAATCCTCCCCCATTAGGAAGTAATGGTATCCATTGCATTGATTTCCCCCATCAGATGAGGAAAGTTTTGCTGAATTTGGCCCCAGGTGAGCCACTTGCCTTGGTGCAGGAGCTGCCCTGCTTTGACAACTCGATAAATCTGGATCCTTTGATGGTGAGTTCCCTTGATCTGTTTGTCCACAATATGATCACTGGATGCTTGTTTTATGCATTCAGGGTTGAGCTATGTTGGTGTCATCTGTTCTTCTATCTCTGAGGTGTTCAATAATGGTGGGAAATACGGTCGAAGGATATCCACGTTGAACACTGGGTGCAAGCCAAGGAAAGGAGGAATGTTGAGCTCGAAACCATTATCACCCACAAACTTGGTGATGGTGTATGGCCCATAATGGAGTGAGAATATCTTCTGATGGGGTCTTGTAAGGCTCTCTTTCTGCAAGTGCAACCAAACTTATTTCCCACCTGAAACTTATGTAGCACCTGGTGTTGATCATGGCGTTGCTTGTACTTGCCATTAGACTTATCTAGGATATCCTAGACCTATTGGAGGATGTACTAGATCCGCTCAATGAACCGAGTGGCTTTGCAAACTTTAGTTGGAATAGGAGATGAGTCGGCTGAGGTGACCGCAAGGAGTAGTGCAACATCTATGGGACCCAATGGTTGGAATCCCAACCCCACCTGAAAGGGGTTGTGGCTGGTTGAGCTATGCAGGGCTTGGTTGTAGCTATTCTAAACATAGGGGAGACTCTCTTCCCATGTGTGAGGGTTCTTGGAATTATACATGCATAGGATATGCACTATCATTTGATTTACAACCTCGATTTGGCCATCTGTCCGGGGGTGGAAGGCCGTGGATTTGGTGAGCTTGGTGTCCAACAATGACTAGAGGCTTGACCAGAATGTGCTGAGAAATCGAATGTCCCAATCTAAGACAATGGTTTATGGGATTCCAAAATGTACCCAGACTCATTCAAAGAAGAGCTTGGCAGTGACCTATGTTGTGATGCTCTTCTTACAGGCGACCATAATCACCATCCTGGAAAAGTGAACCACAACCAAAAAAACACAGTCATTGTCCCGCTTGGTGGGAGGCCTGACATGTAGTCCATTGATATGGATTCCCATGGAATTTCAGGAGTATTAAGAGAGGTGTACATGCCCTATTTCTTAGTGTCCGTTTTGGCAATCTCACAGGAAGTGTAGGACCTGATATACTAACTGAACTCCTGTCGAAGTTTCGATCAGTAGAAATGTTATGCAGCATTTCCACTGTCTTTTCGACATTGAAGTGTCCTGCACCCAACTGTAGCGGGCTTCCCAGATTATATTCGCTTTCTCGCTTGATGGAACAAAGATATGGCCCATATGACACACCAACCCATCCTGAAGATGGAAATTAGCAAAAACTGTGTTTGCGCCCAAGTATTGGTAGGTGGTGGAGAAGTCTAGGTCTGTCTCATAGGGTTGGGACCATCCAGAGGTCTCATGGCCGCAAGAGTCTAGCACCGTGGTGAGTGTCGCGACTGGCGGTCTATTGAGGAAATCAACGACGCAATTTATGCTTCCTGTTTTATACTTCATGTTGAGGTGGAATTGTTGTAAGTACGTGGACCACTTCTGATGGCGGTCATTTTGCAATTTGCCTTGTGTTTGCATGAACTATAGTGGCTTATGATTAGTGTGGATGATTTTCTCCTTCCAAAGAATGTAATGTCTCCACTAGTGGTAGGCTTGCACAATGGAGTACATTTCTTTGTCATAAGTAGGGTACTTACAAACAACATATGATAGTGTCTCACTATGATAGGCCACGAGGTGGCCGTTCTGAGTGAGAACGATGCCCACAACATAGTTTGAATCATCTGTCTCGATCTCAAAGGGATGCTATTGCTCCGGTAGTGAAAGTATTGGGGCTGAGCAAAATCATTGGTTCAAATCATCGAACTCTTTTTTATGGGACCGGACCCACACAAATTTCACCTTACCACCACCCCTGGTTACTTGGCTGAGGGCCCATGCAATATGGTAGAATCCCAAGATGAACCTACGGTATAAATTGGAAAAGCCCAAGAAGCTACGAAGCTCAGTGAGTGTGGTTAGGGCTGTCCAGTCACAGATGACTTGTATTTTGGATGGCCCCACATGTACGCCATGCTGATCAACGATGTAGCCTAGGTAATGAACCTTGCCCATGCCGAAGGAGCATTTTTCCAAGTTGGTGTAGAGCTGGTGCTGCCGCAAGGTGTGCATAACCTATTGAATATGTTGCAAGTGTTCTGCCCAAGTCTTGCTGTAAATGAGGATGTCATCCAGATACACCACTAAAACATTATTAGTGAATGGTCGCAATGTATTTTCCATCATCCTCATGAAAGTGGCTGGATCATTTGTCAAACCAAAGGGCATGACCAACCATTCAAAAATACCTTCCTTTGACTTGAAGGCAATCTTCCATACATTTGTCTATTCTATCGGGACTTGGTGGTAGCCAGACTTAAGATCAATCTTACTGAAGTATTTGGCCCCCGTGAGCTGATCAAGGAGTTCGTCGATTAGGGGAATCGGGTACCGGTTTCTGTCTGTGATTTTATTCAGGGCCCAATAACCAATGCAGAGTCTCCAGGTTCCATCTTTCTTTTGTACCAGCATGATTGGGCTCCCACAAGGTGATGATCTGGGATGAATGTGCCCCTTGTGGAGAATTTATTGGATCTACCGCTTGATCTCCTCATTCTCTAATAGAGAGTGGCGGTAGACTGGCCCATTGGGCAGTGGTGTGCTGTGGGTCAAATCGATGGGGTGCTTGACCTGATAGTGAAGAGGTACACCAGTAGGTGAGGAGAAGATATCTGAGTATTCTTCCATGACCTTAGCCACTTGGTTTTTCTATGTGGAGAGATCAGTTGCAGAGACCCTGGATGTGGCTGCGATATTTCTCTTGTTCTAAGAGTGAATCACGAAGAAGACAAACTTACCTGTCTAATAGATGACCTTTCTCCATTGCTTGGAAAAGATCAAGGAAATAGCACTGGGTGGGACTACCTCGGGTATCCTGTACAATTTATTGTTCAAAGTAATAATAACATTGCGAGCCGTAGACTCATATACAACATGACTTTCCCATAAATATGGTTGGGCCAAAAGAACATTACAAACTTCGAGAGGGGAAACATCACACAATACCTCGTCTTTGAAGGTGACATTGTTGCTGACGCAGATGTCACTTCCTTGGCGGAGCCATCTGATGGTGTAGGGTTGCAGGTACAATGCTTTCGATAGGGCGAGTCGCTTGAAAAACTATGATGAGATGAGGTTTTTATGGATACCACTATCAATGATGAAGTGCAGCGGGGTACCCTTCACCCACATATGTGAATGAAAAAGGAACTCGCCTTCCTCTGGCTCGTATGGTTCATCGGGATGGAGCTTGATGGTAATAATGGTAGCACTGGGTTTTGCGTTAATGATTCATCTCCCCCTTTCTGGTTTTGAATCAGAGTCGGAACCCGTATATGATTCAAAGGCTTTCACCTCAGCCACCAGTAACTGCTTCCAGTGACAATCAACAATGTTATGCCAGGGGATCTTATGGAAGTTGCACCACTTCCTGGTATCTTTGTTTGTCTTTTCGATGTCCTTCTTTACTTGCGGCCTGGACTGGTTGTCCTGAGGTTGTTCGTATTTTCTCTGTCCTTTTTTCTGCGGGTTGGGGCCACCCTTTCCTGGATTTTGTTGTGAGGGGTTCCCAGGCCCAAATTGTCACGTCTTTTGTTTGAGATTTCTGCTAAATTTTGACGACATATCGATAGGCCATGCCCAAGGATGAGATGTCCAGAAACTCCATTTTGGCCTAGATGTATCTATGCATACCGCCATGATACTTGAGCACCATATGTCGCTTAGAATATTTTATACCCATTTTGGTGCACAAGGTATAAAATATATTTGTGAATTTGGGCACCGCTTGGTGTCTTTCTTGCCACAACATGGTCCATTTTGTGTACAGGTCATCATAACTTCCAACATGGTAGTATTATTCCTTAATAGCATCCCTGAAGGACTCCCAGGCAACTGCAACTATAAATAATGAGGGTTCCTATGTTTCCTTTTTCTCACAGAAATTTTCCCACCAATCTTTGACATGGGGGATGACTTTGAGGAGCACAAAAGTAATATTTTCTCTATTCGAGAAGTTATGGATAGAGAAATACCCTTCTAGCAGATTCTGTTAGATCATGTTGTCATTGATGCCAATGGTTTGATTGATTGATGTCAAGTGATTGATTGATGTCAAAGGATTGATTGATTGATGATCGATGTAATATACTATGTATTTTCCTTGATGAGAATGCATAGTTGAAGATGGATCAATGAGTTGTCATTGATATGATGAAGATGGATCAATGAGTTGTCATTGATACATGATGAAGATGGATCGTTGTGGTTTCATTGGTATATGATGCATTGTTGGAAAAATGTATAGATGACACATTATTGTCTTATCATGATTGATAAGGTGCACAAATGGATGAACTCCAAAGTGGTCCCCTTATGGTGAAATCCCTCATGGGAAGACGCTTTCTGGATTGAGTTATCCTAGAAGAATGGTTGGAGGAACCTTGCTCTCATTATTTTCTTACCATGATTGATACGGTGCACAAATGGATGAACTCCAAAGTGGTCCCCTTATGGTGAAATCACTCATGGGAAGACACTTTATGGATTGAGTTATCCTCGAAGAATGGTTGGAGGACCCATGCTTGTATGTGGAATAATGAGATGAAGATCAAGGAAATTGTTGGTGAAACTATCCTAGATGGATAGTTCTTGTCATGCCATTTTTTGTGGTATGTGGAATGTCACATAACTCCTCATGGTTTGAGAGTTATGGCCTTACGAAGATGAAGGACC
>ML796877.1:97868-120188 GCA_009831015.1 Picea engelmannii
ACCCAACTTCAAAGTTTGCAAGGCAAAGCAAACTTTCTCCGCCGTTTCATCTGCAATTACGCCGAGATCACTAAAGGATTTATGCGGTTACTGCAAAAGAACGTCCCTTTCATCTGGGATGACACTGCCCAACGGTCATTCGACGCTCTCAAGCACACGTTGACCCACGCTCCTTTGTTACATCCTCCCTATTATACAAAGGATTATATCCTTTACTTAGCTGCTTCTACTTCCACCATTGCGATGGTGTTAGTTCAAGAGGACTCTAACGGCGACGAACACGTGATCTATTATCTAAGAAAGAGCTTATCTGGACCCGAACTCAGATATTCGCATGTCGAGAAACTGGCTATGGCAGCTGTCATTGCTGTCCAACGATTCCGCCACTACATCTTATTACGCACCACCACGGTAATCGCAGACTCCAACCCCATGTACCACGTCTTGACACGTCAAGTACTTGGGGGAAAATATTCAAAGTGGATCGTTATTCTTCAAGAATTCGATCTTGAGTTTACCAAGGCTAAGGCCAAAAAATCCATGGTGTTTTCCGAGCTCATCTGCGCTCTCCCAAGTGCCGATGAAAACAATGAACCTAGAGACCCTCTTCCTGATGAGTCTCTCTTCCTCATCAGCACCTCCGACCCTTGGTATGGAGACATTCTCCTGTACCTTCAAACCCAACGTTTTCAGCCCAACATCTCTCGAGAAGAGCGTCGACGCATACGTCACCACTCTCGCCGTTACCTCATCCTCGGCGTCACTTTATACCGTCGTGGTATTGACACCATTCTTCGGTGATGTCTGATTCACGAAGAGGCTGAACGCGTTCTGAACGATTGTCACCTTGGCGCTTGTGGCGGTCACCTTTCCGGGATGGCCACAACCCCAAAAATCCTACGTGCCGGCTACTTTTGGCCCTCAACCTTCAAAGACTGCATCGAGGCCGTCAAAAAATGCCCACCCTGCCAAATTTTCAACAAGAAGGCACGAACCCACCCTACTGCGCTGCACCCTATTATTGCCATCGGCCCCTTTTCAAAATGGGGTATCAATTTCATGCAGTGTAAGCCTACCTCAGCCGAGGGGCACGGTTACATCATCGTCGCCATCGACTATTTCACAAAATGGGCTGAGGCTATGCCTACCTTCCTGAACGATGGCTGTACCGCAGCTCTATTCCTCTTCAACCACATAATTACTCGTTTTGGTGTACCACATGCCATTGTCACCGACCATGGTGCACACTTCAAGAACCAGATGATGAGCGAATTACATGTCAAATTGGGTTTTCGCCATGAAAATTCATCCCCTTACTACCCTCAAGCGAATGGACAAGTTGAAGCTATCAATAAAGTCCTAAAAACTATGATCCAACGCATGGTGGGGGAAAACAAGACATCGTGACATTTACAACTGTTTTCCGCTCTCTGGGCCTATCGCACGTCTGTGAAAACATCAATTGGATTCACTCCTTTCCAGTTGGTCTATGGCATTGAAGCCGTCCTACCAATCGAGTGCGAAATTCTGTCACTAAAATTCAAAGTAGAACTCCTGCCCCATACTTCTGCGGAAGAAGAACGATTCTTGTACCTATCCAAACTGGATGAAACACGCCGCGATGCTGCTCTCGTTAATGAGGCACATCAGAAGCGGATCAAGAGTCAATATGACAAATCTATCCAACCTCGAGCCTTCGCAGAAGGAGACTTAGTCCTCGTTTATGACCAAGCACACGATAAATTGGGAACAGGAAAGTTAGAACCTATGTGGCACGGTCCTTACATCGTGAAGCGTGTTTTACACAGAGGTGCTTGCGAACTAGTAGATCACGATGGAATTTCCTTAGGAGAGCCCCGAAACGGGCTTTACCTTAAAAAGTACTATGCCTAGATCACTTAGCATCTGTACTTTGTACATTATTGTATTTTTAGTTTGGTGTGCCTTTTCTTTCGCGTGCTCGAGTTTTTACCGTTGCCACTCATGACTGTGTCTGTGTTTCCATGCGCAGATGACGTCTAACTTTCCTATATTTTTTGGGTTCGCGGATGGTGCTAACCGACATACCCAGAACATTGCCTCGGCAGCATGGGTTATTTATCAGTTTGACGAGGTGGTGAGTTCAGGAGGCATTTTTTTAGGACCAACAACCAACAATATGGCAGAATATCACGCTGTCATTGGACTGTTAACCCAGGCATCCTCCCTAGGTATTTCTCGTATCATTATTTACTTAGACTCCCAACTCGTGGTTTATCAACTCAACCGCATCTACGCTATCCGTAGTCCTATCCTACTACGTCTACACTTGCAAGTTCGCCGTCTCAAACAAATGTTTGATTACATTGAATATAGACACATTCCTAGAGAACTCAATAGTGTTTCAGATTCGTTAGCCAATTACATCATGGATCGGTACTTAGCCCACAGATAAGATTCAAGGAAAGCAAAAACTGTACATTACATGTAAATTAAAACACAGACATCGTCATGTACAAACCATCGACATCATAAAACTCNTATATATATATATGGCATCACTGAAATATTTACATTACATCAAAAAGTCTGTAAGAGAACAAAATGTTGGGCTCATCCACCCATACAACTTCGCTAGACAAGGTGTACAAAAAACATGATCTCGGGGAAAACTCTAATTCCCCCGCGCTACGTTGTGCTGTGTGTAATACAATACTGTGCGTACTACACATCTCAACAGAGAATTAATATTCTCTGGCACCCCTACAGTGTGTCGTTGCAAATGCAAGGGCACGTCCCCTCTCCGCAGAGGAGGGATACCCATCGTAAGGCCCTGGAGGTTCCTCTCAACCTCCCGGAGGCCCACCACCGGTACTGCTGGGTCTGCCACAACTGGGGTGCCGCCACGACGTCCTGGCACTGGTATATCCACTGGGCGCACTGCTCCCTTGTCTGCACATTGAAGGCAAAACATCTGTTAAACACTCTCTTACATACCCCCAAAAAAAATAAAAAAAATACATATACATCAAAAACATAAAAAACAAATTAGATGAGGTACGACTTAGTCTCTTACCCGACTCATCCCAATCTTCCCCCTCGGGCAGAATCAAATCCATACTCCCGCGGAAGTCCACATCAGCATATGGGAAATCCTCGATCCAGAGGAACTGCCGCCTCAACCAGGCAAAGAAATCACCAGTAAAACAGAACTCTGATTCCGAAACCAACCTCGGGGATAGTCTAGTCCACCTCTCCATCCGAGGCTCATCCACTGGTCGTACTACCAGCGCAATCTGAGGCTGCATCTGAGGGATGCACTCCAAGAAAAACGAGACTAAGAAAGAACCATAGCCAAACTTCTTTTGGCCGTTCCTGCACCGAGAAATTTGTTCCTTCACATTCCGAAGGAATGCTGCACTCCAATTGAAGAGTGTGGGCTCTAAACACTGGATGCCATAGGCCACCTGTGACCTCGAAGCCAAATGAGCACTAGTACTACCAGTCGCACTAGTGATAGCAAACAATATGGATCGAAGAGGCAGATCCCGAATATCCTTGATAGGGATCCTGCCCCCTACCAATCTTGCCCCTGGAACACAATGACGTGCCAAATACATGTCCACCTGTTCGGGAAAAGTCCTCTGCCCAATAAAAGCTATAGGGACCCCTCTTTTTGAGAGGCCGGTCAGAAAATACACATCTTCCAACTCGATAGTCAGGAGTTGTGCACCAATACGGAATCCCTGTTCAGTGATGTCCCAGAGACCAATGATGTGCTCAAGCAATAGAACCTCGCTTTTCATTTTTTGCAGTTTGAAAAACTTGAGTAATCCACGGGCCCTCAAAGCAGCCCACGTACGGGGACTCCGTAGAGAAGCTATATCATCCATCTCATGTTCCCTCTCTTTCCACTCGATCATGGTTGCCGAATATGTCTACAAAACAAAAATTCAAAATTTCCATCATTCCCCACGTTTTTGTGATTTCGGCAAAATTCAAAAAGCATTTTAAAGCATGAAAACAAATACCCATGACTTCTAAAGGTAATCAATCATCATTTTAAACCCCCACGCCCTTTAAAACTTATTAAACAATGATTAAAACATGATAAAAACAAAAAACGTTTTGAGGGGGTGCGTGGGCCCATGAGGGGATTTTTCTACGAATTTCTTTGGTCAAAATGGTCGACCTGATTAATGGTCAAGGTGTGGGCATCTTATGGACCATTTCCCCATACATTTTCGTGAATAATTTCCCCCATTTTATTAACTTTTAGAGGGAGCCAATTTGGTTAAAAATGGTCAACCTAGGGCTTCGTGTTTTAAACTAATAATGCTATAAAGGTCAACTTGGAACCGTACAATTGAAAGAGCAACGAACAAGCACCTACCTGGTTCGAACGATGTGCAAAACGATCAACCGTAGCTTCGACAGCGAGAAGAACAAGTTTGGCTCCAGTTGAGATTCTCCAATACTCCACAAAATACTTGCGAATGAAATGGTAAATGAAGTTTTCCAGGTCAATCTATATTTATAAAATTTCATTTTCATAAGCTATAGTCATTTTGGGTTTCTCTACTGGTGAAATTGACTTCACTAATCCTTGGTTTCTATTTTCTGTCATCACAGGTTGTTGGCGATCCTAATGCATCTTCCACCTCGTTGTATTCATGAGCATAGTCTTAGTTCGTTCTCGAGCTCGACAATATGAGAACGTAACCGGGTAGACTTTTATCTCTTTTTTGGACCCGAATGGATACATGAAAAAGGAACCCCCTGAAGTCTCCTTTAAACCCTTTTCAGACTCTCTAAATATGAAAATATTGTCGAGTGACCTTGCTTCCTTTCACACTCGTTAAAAGGTCAGAAAGAGCGTATTTCGAGCGATAGTTTAACCCTTTTTCGGTCTCGTTAGACTACTGTACGAAAAAGGAACTGAGAGAGTTCTCTTTTAAATGTATTTCCAAACTCTATAATCCTGAAAAACCTTCGAGTTTTCTGTCTTTGGACTCGTTAAAGCACACATCGACAGACCCATATGGGACTGAACCCTTACTTCTTCCAGTTCATTAAATAAAGGAAGAGGAACTTACCGAAGGTAAGTTATATCGAGCATGTGTTATCCTCCTCGAGCTCATTAAATTAAAAAGAGGTACTCATCTATCTGGATGGGGGAAAAAATTGAAAGGAACAAGCCAAGCAGTCTCTTGAGAACACCATCTAGCACTTCTTAGAGTCGCCCTTGAACACGGCACCTTGTCATTTGCCCATATCATAACCCGCTGAACCTCTGCACTGAGCCAATCTTTGAGTTTCCTTTCACTCCCTTGGGTCACCCGACGCAAGTTGCAGTATCCATTGTGCAATTTTGGTCCATGCCATGTTTTGCTGTTGTGCCTCAGTGTTCAAGGGAAGTATCCGCCTCGAGAGTCAGCCATCCCTAATATCTTGCCTCAAAACCTGTGTCAGTCCATGTCCGTTTGATCTGCCAATTACATCTCCATATCCATTTCGTGTCGTTGATGGGGGATACATCAAGGCCCTCCCTCGACGAGTCTATCCCTGTCGACTCCAACACATTATCCAGGAATCAGACTTAGAAACCAGTTAGTACTTTGGGACCTGCAGGCCTCAATGGCAGGCCTCCTCACATTCGACAGTGGGTTTACATCATTGACCCCTGATCGAATGATTCCACGAGTGTTCGACCTCAGCTCATCTATTCACATTCGCTGGAATGTACTAGGGTACCTTAGGAATCATCGACATTAATGGTGATCTCCCTCGCACTTGTTAACTGTTTACCTCATTGACCGGTAATCAAGTGGTTTCTGCCATGTTCGACGTCAAGACATCCATTCACATGGTCAGACTCGTACCATGTTGGGATTGGTATGAAGACCTTGGGTTGAGCCATCACTTTGATATATGATTTTCCCAGGTTGCGAAGGAGTTCTATTGGACAATGTCACATACACTACTACATAGATCCACTTTGTATTGGTTGTGGCTATGTCTTATCATCTCGTAGATCCACTGTGTATTCTTCGTGGCTACGATCAGTTTGAGTCACTACAGTATAGATCCACATTGTATATTTGGTGGCTATACCCCTTTTTGTCAATACAATTATGGATCCGCAGTGTATTTTATGGCGGCCATACCTTACAAGTCTCGATCTCCCAAGCATAGGTATGCCTGCCTTGGGTTTTGAAATATATCATGATATTGGTTGGATGTTTGTGTGCAGCTTCCGTCAGGTTCTCCGAGTCTAAACCCTTGCTTGAATATCTACAAAGTACTTCAGTCATCAGTCTGCATCCTCTGACCTCATACTTTGGGGGGCATTCTGTTACACATCAAAATCACTCAACTGGATAAGTGTCGCATATTGCCTCCCACCTGTCACAAGTGTCGCAACTCCCTTACAACTTGTCGCAATTGTCGCAAGTTGGTTACAGAGTGTCGTATATGTTGTTGGGTCATGCTACTACAATGACGACACCAAAGAGGCACTTAAAACATCTCATGTACTTGGTTTGAAGGCAGGAAACTGGTTCACTGGAGTCAAACATCTCTTAACACCTAAGAGGGCTTCTTAGTCAAGAGTTTGGAAGGGGAACGCTCCCCTAAAATTGCCTGAGGAGCGCTGGAACCCCTCTACCATGCTCCAGGAGTGTTATAGCACTCTTCCACCCCTTTGCAGGAGCGCTGCTCAGTTTTGGAGCGCTGGCGCTTCCCTTGACCTTTTCAGGAGCGTTCTAGCGCTCCGATGCCCCTTCTAAGGGAGCGCTCCCTATTCTGGGTGAATTGTTAGCCCAGTGAGAAGAATAAGGGGAGAATCATTCGAGTTTAGGAGGCGGTTGAGCTCGAATTTTTTGTTCTATCAAAAGATCTCTGATCCAAGGAGGAGGTTCCCAACTGGCTCTAAACATAACTCAAGTGGTTAGGCTCTTCCCAACCTATATAAGAAAGCTCTATGGTGATGAAGAAGGGGGAAGAATTGAGTATATAGAACTTATGATCTTGGGGGAAATTTACAGTCAACCAAAGGAAAGTAATCAGTGAAGCTGTTGTCATCCAGGTTGTGGATTTTTCAGGCAAGGGTTAGACGAAGAGGATTTGACGAAGCCGTTGCACTCGCATCTACGATTGTAAGTACTGCTATCGTTATTCTCATTAATATGACAAGCTTGGCCTGTTTCTTTCTAGTTCATGTCTAATGTTACATGAACTTATCATTCATTGATATATCTGTTTCCAAGCTAATGCCAGTAGAGTAGGAAGTGGTCGTATCTTGTTTTGTCCACAGACCTCAGCGAGGAGCAAAAGGACTGGAGTGCAACTCGGAGCGTGCAGGGACAAACGTTGATTAAAAGGTACTTCTGTTATTCTCCCGTCTCATGCATTAGGCTTAGATAGATTTGAAAGGAAGTCAGTGTCCACATTAAGCACTTTTCTGTCTAGGGTTAAGGTCAAGCTCTAGAGGTCGATCTACTTGTCCGCAGGCAGATTTTCCTACAACACATATTGATGAGTCATTGTTGATTATTAGTTGACACATTATTGGTATATACTTGGTACATGGTTGGATGCACTTGTTTATGGTACATGTTGATTACAGGTTGGTGCATGGTTGATGCACTTGTTTATGTTGACAGAATGATATCTGTCGAGGATTGTTGCCTCATCTCAGTTGGTGCTGAGAATGTAAGCTGAGTCTTGAATATAGAGATGGTGCTCTTGTAGAGTTGTACTCTATTCAGTTGTTGCTGAAAAACCCTCGGATTGAAGTCCATAATAAAAAGAAAAATTGTACATACATCTTGTGTTCTTTGTGTTCCTTGTGGAGATGATTTGTTGATGATATGTTGCTGATATGTATTCACATCTAACTAATTATAAATGAAAACAATGAGTAATGAGCAAATGTTTAATGTTAACTAAGGAGTTTTTGTGTAAGAGGGAAGTTTTGGGAAAAACATCCGCACACTCATCTACCCCCCCCTCTAAGTGTGGTAGGTGTGTCTAACAGATTCAATCATTGGAGAGGTCAATTGCAGAGACCCTGGATGTGGCTGCGATATTTATCTTGTTCTAAGAGTGAATCACGAAGAAGACAAACTTCCCTATCTAAGAGATGACCTTTCTCCATTGCTTGGAAAAGATCAAGGAAATAGCACTGGGTGGGACTACCTCGGGTATCCTGTACAATTTATTGTTCAAAGTAATAATAACACTGCGAGGCGTAGAATCATATACAACATGAATTTTCCATAAATATGGTTGGCCCAAAATAACATTACAAACTTCGAGAGGGGAAACATCACACAATACCTCGTCTTTGAAGGCGACATTGTTGCTGACGCAGATGTCACTTTCTTGGCGGAGCCATCTGATGGTGTAGGGTTGCAGGTACAATGCTTTCGGTAGGGAGAGTCGCTTGAAAAACTATGATGAGATGAGGTTTTTATGGATACCACTATCAATGATGAAGTGTAGCGGGGTACCCTTCACCCACATATGTGAATGAAAAAGGAACTCGCCTTCCTCTGGCTCGTATGGTTCATCGGGATGGAGCTTGATGGTAATAATGGTAGCACTAGGTTTTGTGTTAATGATTCATCTCCCTCTTTCTAGTTTTGACTCAGAGTCGGAACCCGCATATGATTCAAAGGCTTTCACCTCAACCACCAGCAACTGCTTCCAGTGACAATCAACAATGTTATGCCAGGGGATCTTATGGAAGTTGCACCACTTCCTGGTATCTTTGTTTGTCTTTTCGGTGTCCTTCTTTACTTGCGACCTGGACTGGTTGTCCTGAGGCTGTCCGTATTTTCTCTGTCCTTTTTTCTGCGGGTTGGGGCCACCCTTTCCTATATTTTGTTGTGAGGGGTTCCCAGGCCCAAATTGTCACGTCTTTTGTTTGAGATTTCTGCTAAATTTTGACGACATATCGATAGGCCATGCCCAAGGATGAGATGTCCAGAAACTCCATTTTGGCCTAAATGTATCTATGCATACCGCCATGATACTTGAGCACCATATGTCGCTTAGAATCTTTTATACCCATCTTGGTGCACAAGGTATAAACTATATTTGTGAATTTGGGCACCGCTTGGTGTCTTTCTTGCCACAACATGGTCCATTTTGTGTACAGGTCATCATAACTTCCAACATGGTAGTATTATTCCTTAATAGCATCCCTGAAGGACTCCCAGGCAACTGTAACTATAAATAATGAGGGTTCCTATGTTTCCTTTTTCTCACAGAAATTTTCCCACCAATCTTTGACATGGGGGATGACTTTGAGGAGCACAAAAGTAATATTTTCTCTATTCGAGAAGTTATGGATAGAGAAATACCCTTCTAGCAGATTCTGTTGGATCATGTTGTCATTGATGCCAATGGTTTGATTGATTGATGTCAAGTGATTGACTGATGTCAAAGGATTGATGGGTCTAGGGTGAGGAGTGGCTTGAGGGATATGATTGGTGGGTCTAGGGTGAGGAATAAAATATGTTTTTTTGCTATGTGAAGAGACAACTTGTTGTGCCTCCTTGGTGAATTTAGTAGATTCCAATCAAGTCTAGGGGTGAGCCATTAGGAACTAGGCACAAATTTAATCCTTTAGGCCACTTATAAATAATTCCCCGAAGAATTCATATGACATACCTTCCTTTATGAAATACAAGTGCTCAAAGGAAGCTATAAAGTCTTCCACTCTGTCATATTGTTTCAACCTTGTAAAATGACCCAAATGGTGTGTATTAGTTTCAAAGTGGTCATAAAGCTCGACCACAAACTGTATCCAAGCAACATACCCTTGGCGTGAATTTCTATGCCATTGCCACCATTTCTAGCATTGCAGATCCAGATAGAGGATACCATAACGGAGTTTGGAAAATTCATTAGTGATACCATGCAAGGAGAAATAATGTTCCATTTGAGTGACACAACTTGTGGGATCTGAGCCATCAAAAATTTTCACCTCAACCCTGGGAAGGAACAATTCATGATGAAGGTGATTGGAATGAGGGTTTTGGAAATGGGAAGAGTCAACATCTTCCTGATAGTAAGGATGCTCAGATAAGGAAGGGTTCATGGATTAGATCGATAATGTGCCAAGCTTGTATTTGATGGAGGCATATTGTTCCTTGAGAGTATTGACAAATTAATTGAGGGAGATAATGTTGTAATTGATGTCTGAGATGTACTTCTTGTGTTGGGCATTGTCTGTGAGTAAGGTAGTGAGTTCTTGGTTGCGGGTTAGAGCCATTTGTGACTAGTAAAAAAGGGGTAGGTGGGTCTGCATAGAAAAAAAAGGTTACAAATGAGGGGTATCATTGCGGACGGGGCGAAGAGAGGAAGCCAATGGACTAGGTGGAAAATAAGGGTGTCGGGAAGGGTGGGTGGAGCCACATAAAATAAGGCTTACAAGTGATGGGTACCACTGCGATCAGGGAAAAGAGAGGAATCCAATGTGATAGGTCTCAGATAGGGGTGTCGGGGGGACCACTATACTCATTTTTTTCTTTTTTATTTAGTTTTTTGGAGTTATACTCCAACTTGAAGAATATTGTAGTGACAAAATTCCCATATTGTTAACATGGAAAATTGTGTAGGAAATTCACAACCAATATGCAAGACACAGGGTTGCGCGACAAAATATCCTTTCTGTTCCTTTTCTGTTCCCAAGGGTTAGGGTTTTCAGGGTTCCTATAGACAAGGGTTTGTCTTGTGCTATATCTCTCTGATATACGTGTGGGGTCAAACAATAGTGCTTGTTCCAATATCTCAGGGAACCAACTAAGGGGGCTTGACCTACCCATAGCCGTACTACTTGATTACCCAGGTACTAGAGAGTATCTTCCTGAGTGTTGTTCTTGACGTCACTATAGTAGTCAGGTGATTGATCAACTGATCTAGAGTGGGTTTTTGTCTTACGTGATTGATAGAATGACCTGATGGTATGTGGAATTGATGGCCATGTATAGATTCTGTCTGATGCGATACTACTCGAAGGGGTACCAAAAGGGGTTACAAAGGTTTCCAACAAGGTGAAATGTTTGTTTCATGTAACTCCATGAAACCTTCTATATTTCCTACGTGCAGTCCTCCCTAGCCACAGTTTTACCCACTGAGCGACATATATCTATGCTTTAAAGACACCAACAATACACGTCTCTACCCTGGAAAAAAAATTCCTAGAATTTCTGCAAAGGAAAGTGCTCTAATACCACTTGTAAGATACTAGATGTATTATAATAAGCAAAAACATAAATATTCCAGCAAATACCAGTGGAACAATAAAATGTAAAGAATCCCAACACCAAAATGATACCTTTATTGATAGAGATCCAATTTCACTTGCCTCTTCGAGGGGGAAACCTCCAACAAAGCAAAGATCTATTACAATAATTCTCGAGACAAGAATTTCTCATTCCTTCTATTCTTATTTATACTAATTCAATCTTCTAAAGACCATTCTAGAGGAAGATCTTTATAGAATCAAAAGCTTCTATCAAGTCTTCTTACATTAGACTTGTTCCCACTATTAAATATGCCTTATTAACTAATGTCGATCTTTATTAAATGGAAAATATATTATTTTACCTATGTGAAGGGTTAGGGAGGTTAGGTGTTGTATGATGAAGTATTACTTGAAGGGGTACCGACACAGGTTACAAAGGTGTCCAACCAGGTCAAACCACTTTTATTTACTACATGTATTATTCCCATACCATAGGTTTACTTGTTGAATGATAGATCACTCTGTTATTTATAGACATTAGAATACATCTCTAGCCTAAAAATATTTATCTAAAATGTTGGCTTAGGAAAGTGCACCAATACCACTTGTGGTGTTCTTTATTAGAAAAATAGAATATTGAGAGTAGAAATAATAAAATATAACAAGATTTAAAGATGAAATGACAGATTATAACAATAATAGAAAATTATAGAAGAACCAAAATACCACTAATGGAAATACCTTTATTGAGAAAACAATTTTCACTCACCTCCTCTAGGGACAACCTTTAAATGAGCAGAGTGCCAATTAAAATATGCTTAACAAGACATCTCATTACATTTCTTATACTTCTTTATATAGTTTCTATCTAACCTCCTAGGAACTTTCTAGTAGGTGGAACCTTCAAGTAAGCCTTCTAACAATTATTACTTTCACACTATATCTACTACATGGGCTTTATTTAATAAATATGGCCTCAATACATCGCAACCTATATACTTAAGTGGGTTAGGGTAGGACCCTAACATCAATAATTGTGTTTCTCTAATTCATCCAAAGTTCTTTTGGTGCATTATATTATTTTACTTTAATTTTTGTTCTTGGTATTTTGTTCTAGCTAGTTCTATCCATTTCTCTATAACCTTCTTATGATTCAACATATTTGTCATTTTCTTGGGTTATTTTAGGATGTCTCAATTTCTCATGGTGAAGCACTTGTATACGGGTACAAAATTAAGTTTTGTATATTTTTAAAATAAGGTTCATCTTAGTTTTAGGGTCATGTTGTTTCTTCTCTAGAATTTGAGTGTGATGCATTTACCTATTGCTTGCTTCTTGAAATTTGTGTTTTAGTTGTAGAATACTTGACAATGATGTCAACTTGTATTTCTAGTGTGCCAAAACAAACATTAATGTTCATTGAACATTCTTTTCAATTGCAAAAGATACAATGAAAAGGCTTTATAGGATTGATTTTTGGTCTATCAAATGTGTCATGACTATGAATATGCCAATATCGATATCATTTTATTCACTTTTTCGTGGACATTGGGGTATGTGAGAACAACACATTAAGGTGCAATCTAAAATTGCAAAAAAAAACTTGTTTTTTAACCACATATTATCACAATCAACAACCTAAACCTAGCAGAAGGTCTATCTAATTCTTCATTTAAATCAAGTCTCTACAAAACATTAGATAAATTTATGTTTCTAGCACTTTTCTAGTTCTAAATGTTGATAATATGTATAAGGTTGGTTCCATGGGAATGAATGTTATTTTAATCAAGCCCTTAATTAGTTATCTGGTAGGTGTGCAGTGTGGAAAACTTTAATGGTTGGTGTAAGCTACTTGTCTCGTACATATGTAGTGTATTGGCATGATATCATGGAAAACTTGAATCAATCACCCATTATTTTGTGTTACATCTACAATATTATTCCTTACATTTCCTTTTAAGGAATTAGGTGATTTAATTAATATTGTATGTTGCATGATATATAGAACTCTTATGACATTAGCAATATTTTTGGTGTTCTTCGCTAGAATTCCTTTTTAGGAATTGTGTGCTTTTATTTGATATTGTATGTTGCATGGTATATAAAACTCTAATGAGATTAAAAATATTTTTCTTGTACAAGGTAGCCCTATTTCTTCTTAGGTTATTGATGTTCTTATCTTAAATTGAAATATTGTTTGGAACTGTTTTTATGTTTCTGCGACTACTTTACAACAACTATGCCAAAGTTGCAAGGTGATTTTACTTTAGATTAATAATGCCAAAGTTGCAAGGTGATTTTACTTTAGATTAATAATGCCAACATGATCTAGCTATTGAATTCCAAACACAAGACACTCACATATAATTTGATCATCTTGATATTTTTTCTATTTTAATAAACTCCTCATTGGTCATACTGCTTAGTGACTTGAAGACCTTTACCAAAGTTATTGCAAACATGCATTTAGTATATGATACTTTTTTTTCTTGAAATACCAATAGCTTTGAAATTGTGTTGAAACAATGTTTTTTTCCATGGATAATTACCTACCTTTCTGGATGTTCTATACAGGGAAGAATTATTGACTGGATTTGGTAAGAACATAAAATGCTAAGCATGTTTACTACAATTTTTAGAACTAAAACTAAAATATCTTTTGAAACTTGTGTAACTATCATTGGTGGCGTCCCCACCTAGACCACTAGAATAATTTGTCTATTCATCATTATGCACTACCAGTTTATGTCTATGAAAATAACAAGCGTAATTTTTGGACTTAATATGTTAATATAATAGTGTTATTTCAATTTCATCAAGTTTGTCATGTAGAATCCTAGTGGATGCTTAGAATTCTTGGTCATTAAGTTGGCCACTGTGTTTATAACTAGTTGGAATGATTTTAGAAAAAAAACATTTAGTTGGAGTATCATAAATTATGTATATTATACACATAAATGTATGCCATTGTTTATGAAATTATGACCACATCGTTTTTTTTCCTAGGAAAACGTTGTTGTTTCAATTTGGTAATGTGCCCTTTAGAGGCAATATGAGTCTTTATATTCATAGATAATATTTTGCAACTATTGTTCTCTTTCTAGGTTCCCATGTTCTCATCACAGAGACACTTCACTCCCAGACAAATCTACATCTATCTCAATACAATCTATAGATGGACTAGCTCTAGGAACCGGTGTCTTAATTTTTCATGGGCTTGTTTTCTGTAGTTGATGTAGGGACCCTTATTTCTATTAACCTACCAAAAAGAGAGCCTAGTTTTAAACTTGGAAGTCGTTGAAGGATTGAATATGAAGAATACAATAGTTAAATGCAAAATGGTCATATCACATTTGGATAATCTCTATAGATTATGAAATTGTGACTAGTCTTGGAGAATTCTACATGCCTTATGAAATTAAACAACCTATATACCAAATTTAAAATGCTCACAAACAATGTGATCTAATGAAATATGCTTCAATACATGATCCAAGAGTATCTGAAACTCTCACATAGGACCATAAGGACCTATACATGCTCAAAATTTTACTTCATAAAATGCTCTCAAAAACTACTTCATTGCATAGAGCTTGGTGATATCTTTCTAATGACATAACAGTCGTCTCAAATGGAGTTCATATGAAAAAGTTATGAGCGGTCAAATGTTACAAACATAAAAATGATAATAATAAATATAATAATTGTAATAATAATTAATATCATTTAATTAAATCAAGAGGCACATACCTCTTCATCAGGAGGCACGTACCTCCTCACCTAGTGACCAGTCAATGCTATATAGAAACCGTCATGAGGGTAGTTTAATAATCTTCATCTTTATCATATTCAATCAAATAATAATATTCAGAAATAATCATTTCTCAGTGAATAAGAGTTTTCATGTTACAGTGGTATTAGAGATTTTGTTCTGATCCAACTTCCACCATTAAATTTTCCCCCATTAATTTCCCCCCCACCCATTCATTTTCCACCACCTATGTATTTTCCCCCACCCATCCCTATTCCTAACCCCCACCCGTCCCTTGTTCCTATACCGTACCCACATTATTCGTCCCTGTTCCTAATCCCCACCTGTCCCTATTCCTAACCCCCACCCGTCCCTTGTTCCTATCTCGTACCCACACTATCCTATCCTGTACTCCCCTCCCCTTAATTCCCGTAACCCTTCTCCACCCTGCAGAACACCCCACGCCAAACCCTCCTGTCCAGTCCGCCCCTGTCACACTCCCACATTCCCCTGTCACACTCACCCAACAACCCCGCTCCCATCCAGTTCACTCTGCCTCTATTCCGGGTCATTGCGTCACTTCCCGACCCTCCAATCCTATCTTAACACAACCCGACCATCGTTACCCTCTGTGCGAATTTTCATAAACAATAAATAATATATATATGTATATATATATAAATTAAAAAAAAAGGAGATCTCTTTTGAAGAACGTTAGATAAAATGGTTAACAATGATGAGCTAAAAGCAGACGTAAACAAATGCAAAGATTATGCCAATGGTGTGAGATACCGACTCAACAATGTGGAAAAAACACAAAAAGACATGAGTGAAAAAATCGACAAATTACTAGACACTGAGAGAAAAATTGATCGGTTAATACAACAAGGTGAAAGATTATTGGCGCTCTCCGAAAAGGATAAAAGTGAAACAAAAAGAAGACTTGATGAACATAGTGAAAAAAATGAACAATTAACGGAACGCGCCAAGGCCTTATTCGCAGAGCCCTTAGCTTATCAAATACCACCACTAAGTTCGGAAAAACCATAAATAAATTCATAAAATCAAGGAAACCAGGAAATTCCAGAGGATTTTTTTTCGAGAAATATGCACACACCCAGATTCCACGATAGAGATTACCGGAAATTTAAAAAGGAGTTACCAAAGTATGACGGCAAGGACCATAGAGGAGTTTTTGTTTGGATAAACAAAATGGATGGAATTTTTTAATCAAGCCCCCCGCTGGTGAACGAGAGAAGGTAATGAAAACCTATAATAGTCTAGAAGGAGAAGCTTATGATTGGTACCTTTGGTGGTCCAAGAAATGTGATGCCCATTCCTTCCACTGAAATAATTTTACAACAACCCTACTCAAAAGATTTCATGACAAAGAGGATGACGACCTGTATAACAAGTTCGTTCATTACAAACATAAGGGAAACATAAATGATTATACACGCAAATGGGAGGTTCTAGAAACAAGGCAATGCAGATTCACAAATGAGAAACTCATCAAAATGTACATATGTGGCCTAAAATATTACATTCATAGTGAAATTAAACTATGGAATCCTAAAACAATTGAGGATGCAAGACACACAACAAGGCTAATAGAACAAAAAAACAAGTTCAATAAATCAACATTCATAAGTCCAGAAAGGTTAAATAAATATTCAGACGATAGAACGAAGAAATACAATACAGACAAACCTAACAAGTATTTACCACCTCATTTGAGGGAATGTCAAGCCAATCATCAAGACTCAAGTAAAAAATGGGAAAGCAAATGTTGATATTGTGGAGACAAATGGTCACCTGGGCACAAATGCAGCAATAAAAAAATATATTCTTGTAAAGCAGAGAAAAAATCAACCACATATGACAGTGATTCAGATAACGAAAGTGAAGAGGAAGGTGAGGCCCCCAATACAGAAACCGATGAGGCCATGCCCAAGATATCCTTGGTTGCAATACTAGGAATAGCACAACCGCAAACGTTAAAACTAAAAGGGAAAAAAAAAAAAAAATGTCACCATTCTAGTCGATACAGGGAGCACCCATAATTTCATAGATGTAAATGTTGCAAAGAATTTAAACCTATTCGTATATCCAACCGCGGGTATAAGAGAATGGTGGAAGCTGGAAAAAAAATAGATGGCGTAGGAAAATGTCACAAGATTAAGCTTCAAGTATCAGATTACGAATTGGAATCTGGATTCTACACCATACCCTTGGGAGGAGTAGACGTCGTCTTGGGAATTCAATGGTTACAAATGCTAGAGAACTATTAAGCAAATCACCAATGTGTTTTTATAAAATTCAAATTGGAAGGAAGACAATACAAATTATGCGGATTCTAGATGCCTCCTAGCCAAATTATATCCTCACAACAAATGGAGAAACTAATTCGAAAAGGAGCACCAGCTTACGTGGCACACTGTCATCAGATGGAGTTATTAACAACATAAATAGTCAAGTCTCAACATCCAAAGATTCAAACATTAATCCAAAAATATGATAAGGTATTCCAAGACTTACCTATGAAGATGCCACCTAATAGAAACATAGAACACATAATTGAGGTTAAGATAGATTCAAAACCAATTAATATTAGACCTTATCGATATCCTCACCACCATTAGATGGAAATAAAAAGGCTAATTCAAGACCTATTGAAATGTGGGGTTATTATGACAAGCAAGAGCCCATATGCAACCCCAATAGTACTGGTTTGAAAAAAGGATGGATCTTTCAGACTATGTATAGACTATTGAGGGTTAAATAAAATAACTATAAAAAATAAATTTCCTATAACCTTCATAGATGAGTTGCTAGACGAACTCCATGGAGCTAAATACTTCTCAAAATTGGATTTAAGATCAGGGTACTACCAGATTCGAGTAAGATTAGAATATGTGCAAAAAACTTCTTTTCAAACATACGAAGATCATTATGAGTTTAAAGTCATGCCGTTCGGTCTAACCAATGCACCAACTACCTTCCAAGCAACGATGAATCAACTTTTTCGTCCATACTTAAGGAAGTTCGTATTGGTCTTCTTTGATGATATTCTTATTTACAGTAAAACTTTGAAGGAGAATATGAAGCATTTAGAACATGTACTTTCTCTCTTAGAGAAAAATCAGTTCTATGCAAAACTATCAAAATGTTCCTTTGGTAATGAAGAAGTAGAATACCTTGGTCATGTCATATCTCGAGAAGGAGTCAAGGTGGACCCTAAAAAAATCAAGGCAATCATAGAATGGCCCAAACCAAAGAACATATCAAAACTAAGGGGATTCCTTGTATTAACAGGTTATTATCGAATATTTATCAAGAACTATGCTCATTTAACAACACACTTGTCAAACTTATTAAAGAACAATTCCTTCAAATGGGATAACAGTGTGCAAGAATGTTTTGAAACATTAAAAAGGGTTATGTCGTCTACACCTGTATTAGCAACACCAGATTTTGCAAAACCCTTTGTAGTAGAATGTGATGCATCAGGAATTGGAATAGGAGCAATATTAATGCAATATGGCCACCCAATAGAATTTGAAAGTCGAAAGCTCAACACACAAGAGGAGTTAAAATCTACCTATAATAAGGAAATGTTTTCTATTATGCATGCATTAGCTAAATGGCAACAATATCTCTTAGGAAGAAAATTTTCGATACGTACTGATCACAATAGTATCCAATACTTACTAAGACAAAAAACCATTGTCCATAGAACAACAAAGGTGGATGGAGAAACTTTCCACCTTTGATATGGAAATAATACAAAAAAAAGGGAAAGACAACATAATTGTTGATGCACTATCATGAAAAGATGATGAAGTAAACACATATGCAACAACAGTAGTCATTCCATATTTGTTGGATGATATTCGAGTTGAGTATGCCAAAGATCTTGAATCTAATTCCATAATCAACAATTTAGACCAAAACCCCAAATTTGAATGGAAAAATGACATTTTATGGTACAAGAACATAATCTACCTAATTCCATCCTCAAAATTTAAAATGAAAGTCTTAAGGGAGTCATACAGCTCCCCAACATTAGGACATGTGGGTTTTTCAAAACCTACTATAATGCACGACAATCATTCTATTGGAAATGAATGAATAAGGATATTCAAAGATTTGTTGCCGAATGTGAAATTTATCAAAGGAATAAAAATGAAAATGTTATGATTCCAGGATTACTTCATCCCCTACATATTCCTGAACAAAAATGGGAAGAAATCTCAATGGATTTCATTGAAGGTCTACCCATGTCTGAGGGGAAGGATAGAATTTTTATTGTGGTTGACAGATTAACCAAATATGCACATTTCATGGCAATAAGAAAAACTGACTCAACAAAACAAATTGTAGATGTTTTTTGCAAAAACATTTATAAGTTACATGGGTTTTCGAAGGTAATTGTCAGCGATAGGGATGCAAAATTTAAAGGAAATTTCTGGAAATAATTTTTCAAAAATACAGGAATATCTCTTAATATGAGCTCTGCCTATCATCCATAAACAGATGGACAAACATAAATCGTAAATAAATTCTTAGAAACGTACCTACGGTGCTTTGTGACAGATAAGAAAAATAAATGGTCTCAATAGTTACACTTAGCCGAATGGTGGTATAACTCTACATATCACACTTCCACTAAAATGACTCCTTTCCAAGCCCTATATGGTTAAGAACCACCTGAATGGAAAGATTTTTCACTAATTAATACTAAGGTCCAAGCAGTAAGAAATAAGTTATAGGAAGACCAAAAAATCATACAAATATTAAAAAAGAACTTAGCAATGGCTCGTAATCGAATGAAACAACTAGCACACCAACATAAGTCAGAAAGAGAAATTGAAGAAGGTGATTGGGTGTTTGTACGACTTCAAACCTACACACAATTATCCCTTAAGAAACAAGGGAAGAACAAATTGGCCCCAAAATTCTATGGACCCTTTCAAATTAACAAAAAAATTAGCCAAGTAGCTTATACATTGGAGTTTCTAGACAATTGTCGCATCCACAATGTCTTCCACGTTTCATGTCTCAAAAAAATTCTTGGGCAAGCTCAACCAATGCAAACAAAAATCCCTGAATTCGATGATGAAGGAAAAATTATTTTAGAACCAGAAGGTATCCTTGCCACGAAGGAAAGGTGTTATGTTCCAGAACCATAAAGGAATATCTTATCAAATGGAAAAACCTTCCAGAAGAAAATTCATCATGGGAGTTCGAACAATTCCTTCGACAATACCCATCACTATCCTTGCTTTGAGGACAAAGAAAAATCTTAAGAGGGTGGCAATGTTACAATCATAAAAATGATAATAATAAATATAATAATTGTACTAATAATTAATATCATTTAATTAAATCAAGAGGCACATACCTCTTCATCAAGAGGCGCGTACCTCCTCACCTCGTGACCAGTCAATTCTATATAGCAACCGTCACGAGGGTAGTGTAATCATCTTCAGCTTTATCATATTCAATCAAATATTAATATTCATAAATATTCATTTGTCAGTGAATAAGAGTTTTCATGTTACATCAAAGTTCAAGTCAAATGGAAAAAGTCAAAGGGTGACACATGTCACCACTGCAAGGGTTACACATGGTACATGATGGTACAAGTGACGTGGCACATGACCATACAAACCATATAGTGGTGACATGGAAAGAAGGTGGCGTGGCATGATTAGTTAGCAACTAATTGGGCAAGTCCATACATCCAGGTGGATGAAATAACATGTTGACACATGACAAGGGATAACCAATGAGAGGCTGCCACATGTCGATCTCCCATTGGCCAATATTGGTTAGTGTTTATCAAAATTTATGGAGTCGATAGGGTCGAACCCGTGACCTCCATAATCCTTAACAAAGCCTCCCCTACCATCGCGAAATCACATGAATCTTAACCTTTCTATGGCATAATTTATATTTGAATTTATATAAAGTTACATTTTGGGGGGAAAGGGGCCAAGGGCTAGCCCCCATACCGTTGGTTTATATACTATACACGTGACCAATGTTATAGCCCGTGTGGGGCTAATGAACTTCACCACCGTAACCATATAATATATGGTTGTAACCATACATTAAAAACAACCAACAAATATACCTACTAAGAGAGGATCGCGGGGAATGAAACCCCCAACCTCCTCTATAATTATCCAAGGGTTTAACCACTATGCCAACTAACCCACTTGTTACGAGATGCCTAAAAAATTAGAGATAAGTTGCATTAAGTTGCAGACAAGGAGTTAGGGTCGTGGCCTATTTATGGGTGCAGATCCCAACGCTTGGCACACATTCCAATGTGCCCAGATCCCAAGATTCACATATATTGATGTAGGGAACATATTATGAGGTAGTACAAACTGCATAGAAGTACATGCAGGAAAAGTTTAGTTTTGGTGTTGCATGGAAAAGTGTGCCATAAAGTATATTGTCCACACCTAGGCAAGTTTGTGCTTGTTGGATTCATTTTTCCACAAGGATAATGAATTTGAAATTTGTTTTGTGATCAAAGGTCATTTGTAAAAGTCTTAGTCGAAATTTCCATTAATGAGATTTTAGCGCATTGTTTTGCGTGCCGAAGAGGGTGTTTGGAATCTGGTCGACTTTATAGTCAAATTTATTATAGTTTCATAAGGTTTTCAATGGTGAACTCTTTTTCTTGTTTTGAGTAGTGAAATTAAAGAGAGACCATTAAATTGGATTTTTGCAAGTGCCTGATGTGATGTAATTTGGTATTTTGAGATGATGAAGAACAATATTACTATCTAAAGAGGACTTGAAGATGAAGTAATATATGTATTCAATATATGTAATTTGAGTTCTTTTATTTTCTATTGTGTTATCTCATTATTATTCAAGATATTCATCAGTATTAATGAAGTTTATGGACAAGTAAGCTGTTAGAAAAATAGGACCGCGGAGCAATAAAATAAAATAAATGTGGAAACAAAACATAGAAGATACACAATACAAGAGAGACACAGATTTACGTGGTTCACCCAGTGTGGGCTACGTCCACCAGAGAAATTGCCAGGTCCTTCCTTTATTATTATCCAACAAATGAAGGGATACAACCTACAACAAAACCTGCTGTAACTTCCTCTTCTTTCTCTCATAGTCTCCTCTCTCAGAATACAATATTCACCATCCATCATAGCCGCAATACATTTCCCTCATAAAAGAGGGTTTCCTTCTAGGGAAAAAAACCCTAACATAATCTCTACCATTAGATCTGCGACCTTATAATGAACGGTCCAGATTTACAATGAAATTACAATATACATTTACAAGGAAA
>ML796877.1:123934-177926 GCA_009831015.1 Picea engelmannii
TAAATGATCTGCAACAGACCCACCTTCTGACATCTTCATATTAAATAATCTCTTCATTAGAAATACCTTATTGGATGTCGAGGGTTTTTAATACAATTTGGCCAATGTGTCCATCAAACCCTTTGTTGTCTTTTCTTTGGAAATATTGAAATCCACCAACGCTGTCAGGCTCAGTTGTAGCGTTCCTAGGGCCTTTCTATCAAGAATCTCCCATTCTTCGTTCTTCATGGCCATCGGCTTCTTTGCTACTCCACCCAATGGTAGGATTAGATCCTTCTGATATAAATAATCTTCCATCTGCATCTTCCATAACTGGTAGTTTTGGTCGTTAAATTTCTCGACCCTAAACTTTCCATCTTTCGACATTGCTGCCACTTGAACCAGGAACCCTCTTTTCCTGCGAGTTACCTTTCGCTATGATACCAGTTGTTAGAAAAATAGGACCGTGGAGCAATAAAATAAAATAAATGCGGAAAAAAAACACAGAAGATACACAATACAAGAGAGACACAGATTTACGTGGTTCACCCAGTGTGGGCTACGTCCACCAGAGAAATTGCCAGGTCCTTCCTTTATTATTATCCAGCAAATGAAGGGATACAACCTACACCAAAACCTACTGTAACTTCCTCTTATTTCTCTCATAGTCTCCTCTCTCAGAATACAATATTCACCATCCATCATAGCCGCAATACATTTCCCTCATAAAAGAGGGTTGCCTTCTAGGGAAAAAAACCCTAACATAATCTCTACCGTTAGATCTGCGACCTTATAATGAACGGTCCAGATTTACAATGAAATTACAATATAAATTTACAAGGAAATTTTTCCTTCAGGGGCTTCTCCCCCAAACCCTTGCTGGGGGCCTGCTTGCCCCCAGACCCCCCAGCCGGGGGGATAGCCCCCCCGGACCCCATAGAGGGGGTACCCCCCCTCTGCACTCCCCCGCGTGGAAGAGTGTACATACTTCTAGGGTGTAAATACTTCATGGGGTATAAACACGGCTGAAAGTAAAAGACCTCTGAATCAGGAAGATAATCAGGCTCCACAACCAACATAAGCATATTCACATGTGTTTTTGAAAATAGTCAAAGATGATCTTCATTTTTCGAATCTGGTTGGATGTTTATGTGTATTTAAGAATTAATTGTACATTTGAGGATTTTCAGATCAAGTTGGTATCAGAGATGGTTTTGACATTTATTTGCAAGTGAATGCTTAGAGGTCCTGATCTAATTGAGGTGAAGGCACACTTGAAGATTTTAATCATGAAATTGGACGAATATTTCAAAGGAAAGAAATGGAGAATGAAGAAATTCTTTCTGAGGCTGATAAGGAGTTTCAAAAAAAGTTTCCTTGAGATGAAAAACATGGTTAAGGAATTTTGGGAAGACCTAGAAAGACGAAGAACAACTTCTCATCAAAATGAAGGTGGTCCAGTCGAAACATTGGTAAAATATGAAGGAGAAGGTGAAGAACCTTTAGGGTCTCCTTCATCCCCATCATCATCATCATTGTCTTCTTTCGATGAAGGTAAACATTCGTCTCATAAGAGGAAAAAGAATTCTAAGAAGTATTCTTGTTCTCATGACTTTCCTTTGTTAAAGCTAGATGTAAATTTTGATTTTCCTACTTATGTTGGAGAGTTGAATGCAGATAAGTTGGATAATTGGGTCAAACAGATTGAAGTATATTGCAAGGTACATAGAATCATACAAGATACTTAAAAGATACAATTGGCTACTCTCCTCCTGAGCGACACAACTTTGATATGGTGGGAGAGTAAGACACAAGGTGATCTTATTCAACATGGTAAAATCATTTCTTCTTGGACTAAATTTGTTGTTGCATTAAGAAAGAAATTTTATCCATTAGCTTATATGCAAACACCAATTATTGCTTGCAAAATCTAAAAAAGGGAAAATTTTTCGAGCTTATACACAAGAATTTAAGAGGAATGAATTATCTTTGGGAATTCCATCACATACTCCTGAGACTCTTCTAAAGTATATTGGTGGTATGCACTCACATCTTCTCCATACTATATTGATGTTTAATCCTACTAATATTGATGAAGTATCAGTATAAGCTACACATCTTGAAGCCAAAAATGGAAAACATGTTGTTGAGGATGTGTCAAGGAAGCCTCATAAATTCGAGGAGCAGTCAAAGGGAAAAGGGAAGAGTAAGAAGAAAGCTACAATGAAGAAGGATGAAGAGAAAAATCCTACATGTTCTCACTGCGAGAAGAAAGGGCATGATGAGAATCATTGTTGGAAGTTGCATCCAGAATTGAAGCCAAAGTGAGCTTAGCCTAGGAAAGGTAAATAGAAGACCATGACCATGGTACATGATCTTGGATCAGATTCCGAGGATGAAAATAAGGTAACTATGGGAATCAAAGGTAAATCTTTTGTTGAAAGTTTTGATTCATGTACTTCTTCTGCAAAGACTAAAGTAATCCCTGATGGAAGGAAAAGAAAATAATTGTTTCATTTACGAGTTATCTCAAAGCACACTAAGATTGATATACTTGTTGATAGTGGATCACAAGTGAACCTTATCTTAGAGCAACTTGTTCAGAAGTTGGGATTGGAAACTAGGCCTCATCTGAGACCATATCCTTTGGGTTGGATTTGTAATAATGCTCAGGTTCATGTAACTAAGCAGTGCAAGTTACGGTTTGAGATCACATCCAATTTCATTGATGAGGTAGAGTTAGACATTGTTCCACTAGACATTTGCGGGATGGTTTTGGGAAGCCCATACTTGCATGACATGAAGACCATTTTCTACATGAGACCCAACAAGTATCATATTTTCAAGGATGGGATTGAGTTCATTGCGAGAGCTCATTAGATGAATACGAATTTGAAAGTTGTCACTACATGGAACATACTAGTTAATGCTAGTATCCAGGATCCAGATTTACAACCTACAGTTGAAAGAAGAACAGGTCCTTTGGTTGATGTTGTTAATGTTAAGAAGGGAAAATATGTTGATGGTTCATTCTCTTTCATATATGTATATTCAGTTTTGTTGTTCAATTTATGCCTAATCAATGGAATATGGTTGGCTACTGCAACAATGGTTTGCAGAGTTTGTGAATTTAAGGGAATGGTTAACTTGGTCAACAATGTTGTTTTAGTCTTCATTATGGTTGTGATGAGTCAGGTGCTCGTTATCCAAGTAAGAAAGTTGGATGATACTGAACAAGTGAGGTGGAATCATTCTCACTTGATTTTTGAATAATCCATACTTTTGGAGGTCCAAAATTTCTTCAGTGGGGAGGTGTGATCTAGGAGGATCCAAGAATTCTCACAGAGATCCAAGAGGATCCGAAACGCTCATAGAGGACCATAAGGACCTAGAAATACTCAAAATTTGAATTTCTCAAATTCTCTCTAAAACTAATTCATTGCGTATATCTTGATGATATCTTTATAACGACTCAAAAATATCCTCAATAGAGTTTGTATGCAAAAGTTATGAGCGGTCAAAGTTCAAGTCAAATGACAAAAATCAAAGGGTGAAACGTGTCACCAGTGCAAGGGTAACACATGGAACATGATGGTATAGGTGACATGGCACATGAAAATATAGTCCATACAATGGTGACATGACAAGCAGGTGACATGGCATGATTAGGTGGTCACTGATTGGGAAAGTCTGTACATCCAGGTGGAAGAAATCACATGTTGACACATGGCAAGGGATAACCAATGAGAGGCCACCACATGGAAACCTCCCATTTGCCAATACTTTTTAGTGTTTATCAAAATTTATGGAGTCGACGGGGGTTGAACCCACGACCTCCATAAGCCTTAACAAAGTCTCCCCTACCATCACGCCATCACATGAATCTTAGCCTATCTATGGCATAAATTATATTTAAACTTGTATAAAGTTTCATTTTGGTGGGGGAGGGGCAAGGGCTAGCCCCTAGCCCCTTGGTTTATATGCTATAAATGTGACCAATGCCATAGCCTGTGTAGGGCTAACGAACTTCATCACTGTAACCATATAATATATGGTTGTAACCATATATTAAAAACAACCAACAAATGTGCCTACTAAGAGAGGATAACGAGGAATGGAATCCCTGACCTCCTCTATAATAATTACAGTTTAACCGTTAGGCCAACCAACCCACTTGTTATGGGATGCCTCCAAAATTAGAGATAAGTTGCATTAAGTTGCGGAAAATGGGTTAGGGCTATGGCCTATTTATGGGTGTAGATCCCAATGCTTGACACACATCCCAATGTGCACAGATCCTGAGATGCACAAATCTCGATGCAGGGAACAGATTTTGAGGTAGTACATATTGCATAGAAGTATGTGCATGAAAATCTTAGTTTTGGTGTTGCATGGAAAAGCGTGCCATAAGGTATATTGTCCACACCTAGGTAAGTTTATACTCGTTGGATTTGTTTTTACGCAAGGATCATGAATTTGAATTATGTTTTGTGATCAAAGGTCATTAGTAAAATTCTTAGTCCAAATTGTCAATAATAAAAATTTAGCGCATTGTTTTACGTGCCGAAGAGGGTGTAATTGATCCAGTTCAGAATTTGGTCGAATTTATAGTCAAATTTCTCAAAATTTCACAAGAATTTCAATAGTGAACACTTTTTCTTGTTTTGAGTAGTGGAACTAAAGAGAATCCATTAAATTGGCTTTTTGCAAGCCCATGATGTGATCTTATTTATTTTTTTGAGATGATGAAGAACAATATTACTATCTAAAGAGGACTTGAAGATGAAGTAATATATGTCTTCAATATATGTAATTTGAATTCTTTTATTTTCTGTTGTGTTATCTCATTATTCTTTAAGCTATTCATCAGTATTAGTGAAGTTTATGGACAAGTAAGCATATTCACATGTGTTTTTGCAAATAGGCAAAGATGATCTTCATTTTCAATGTTTTCCCTTGTGATTATTGCAATCTTGTGTTGTTTCTCTCCCTGCATGGATGTTGTTCTTTTCTCATTCATGCTACTATGTCTACCTAACAACCACTTTGTGGCTCTAGTTAATAATGGCTTTGAGCACCTTACTTTAAAGCTTTAAGGTTGATATTTGAAAATCAAAATCTTCTACTTTAAATTAGACACAAAGAATACCATTATCATTATTTTCTTCTTATTATTACATTTTTAATTTGTTTTTTTTTTCTTATTTTATTACTTATTATAAAAAATGGATATAATCATTATTCACTTTATATTTTTCAATTTTTAAAAAAAAATTCATAAAATTTTATTTTAAACAATTTTAAATACATTTGAAAATAACAGACTTAATAATAAATTTAAATGCCTTGCAAATTATAAATATAAAATTGAATATAAAACTTTAGCTTTCTCTAAAAAAATAAATGAAAACCTTCTCATTTTAAATTCCACACAAATAACAACACAGACAACACATTTCAAATTCATCGTTATGCTTTATCACTCACAATTTACAAAGGATGGTGAATCGCATACACTTTCACTTTCAAGTTAAAATTCGCAGAAGATTTTTCTTTTTAAAAAGAAATCGCATGCACTTTCACTTTAAAGTTAGAATTCGCAAAAACTTTAACCATGTGTGCCCCTCCTGCACGACAATGTAAATGAGTGATTGGTCATTCTTTTTCCTACGCCCGAATCATCTCCCTCCCTCTCAATCACAATTGCTTCATATTTTTATTAAAATTGAATTTTTTATTATAAAAAAGATATTTTATGAGAAAAAGCAAAATTATATGTATTTTAGTTAAACATTTTTACAATTTAAATGCAATTTATTTTTAAAATTATTTTAAGATCTTTTTCAAAATTAAAGTTCTAGATCATGCTTAAGGTTATATAACTACTATTCAAAACTTCTAAAACATCCTTAATGTAAATATAGTTGTTTAGAAAACAAACTCAATAGACTCTATAAACTTCTCAATTCCTTTGGCTTGAATGAGTTTTTAGAGTGATACTCTTCTTACATTCTTACATAGTATAGGTGAATGAAACTTCACATGATTCTCATGCTCAACTTCACCTGTCATCACCTAAGACACATGTATATGATTCATTGTCTATGCACTTCCATCTGCATAACAATCGAATTCAATTTTAATAAAGAAATTGTATATTCTAAGTTTTGGTGCTCTATGTAGGAGATTATTCGATTAATCTCATGTTGATATAATTTCATTTTTTAACTATATTTTTTTTTGAAAGATTCTCTACTATCTTTATAGGTTATATGTGTTAGAAAATTATCAAATTGTGATAATGCAAGTGGTGCAACATTCAATACATATTGAAAAATGAACCCACTTAAGGAGTGCCAAGATTAAAATGATTTAAGGGCCAACATTTAATGAACACTTTATTAGTATTTTGTGGGGCAATTTAGAAAACTATACGCTACATCCTTTATTATAAAAATTGGTGTAGTGATCTCATTGTATGAGAGAAAGATGGTGTGTACTATTTGAGCTAATTGAGATATATTTTCAGATTGGATATTTCATTTACATATCACAGATGTTATGCTACTATAAACCTTGGTGTCCTCTTCTTTGTGGCTTTGGCTCTTTATATTTGTTTTTTTTTACGATCTTGGCACATATTGTTCAAATTATTTCACGATATTAGAGCTAGAGAGTATTCATCAAAACACTTGATGCTTGGTTTGTAGTCTACTTAGCATTTTACTTAAAATCTACAACTTCCTTTTTCATATTTTCACTTTTAAGATGGCCATTCTCCATGTCTACAACTTTCTACTTTAGGTCCATAACTTTAAACTTCAGATATGCAATATTCATCAACCATGTTTTTAGATATGTAACTTTTAGTGAACTATCAACATTTCCAAGTAAAAAGAATTCCATTTCTAACGCCCTTTGGGTTTTTTTGGGGGCCAAATTTGGGGGTCAAAATGTGAAGTCATTGAGTTACAAAAATCCTTGATTGAGAATAGAGTGAACCCCTGGCTTGGTCAATGCATCGCTCAATAGAGGGTTTTTAACTTGCTAAAGAAAACTAATAGATCATTCAAGTATTTTTTAAAATTTCAATTGAAGATTTATAAACCCTTGCTTGAGCATTTCTAAACACTTAGTTGAGAGTTTAATCTCAAAAGAAGATTTATAATTAAATTGTGTTTGCACATTTTTCAAGTAGATGAAACTTCCATAGGATTTCCCTATTTTCATTTTCATAACATATTTTTCATTATATTTTTTCTAAAACTTATATTGCTTGTGGAAAACCTCCATGAAATGGACAATGATAATGCCCCATGCCTTAAGGATTTCCCCTATGAATTTTATAAGGTTGCATGTGATTTTGTCAAGCCATACCTATTATAAGTTTATCATGAAGCTCTCAGGACAAGTTCCATGGGATTAGAGATTAATAAGGGGTTGATCAAATAATTATCAAGGTTTGGGGACCTTAGATTGTTCACAAGATAGAAACCCATCACCCTACTCAACACATGCTATTCAATCTTATCCAAATCTCTAACCTTGCACATAAAAAAACATATTCTTCTCAAAATTATTTGTCTAGAATGAGTGTTATTTATTCAGTGGTGATATATCCTTAGCACTGTCATTGTTGCATGGGAAGGCATGAAATAATCCTAATCATTTGGTTTGGACACTTTGTTTATAAAGATTGACTTTGATAAATCCTATGATTGAGTGGAGTGGCCCTTCATTCTAGTGATGCTCAAAGTCATAGGACTTGGTCTTAGATTCATAATTAGTGTGGAAACCTTATTTACTAATGCATTGGTGTAACACACCCAATTCCATAAGTTCCTTTTGAGGGATGGGGTAATAAAAAATCACTTATTCCAATTGTCTTAGTTCCCTTTTTTAAGCACACCATCATCTTCTACTCATCGAGATATTTCTAACGACTATAAATTTGCTCAAAATTGGGCTATGGATCAAAATTTATAGCCCCTCAAAGTTTCCGAGCCTTCATTGGTCAACAACCAGTTCATTACCACGTGGAATCCACATGTCCTCTTATTACTCGTGTCGTTCGACGGGGCCACTGCCACCGACACGTTAGTTTCGCGATCCCGACCCCTTGTCCCACATTCATTGTCATTAAGATTTATTTTCCCATAATTTTCTCCCACTAACAAAACTCCAACGATGAAACTTTAATGAGTACTTTACCTTAATCCAATGGCTCTCGACTCTTGATCTCTACAGTTCAGAGTGTATCAGAGATGTCAATTGGTGCAGAGGTTAATGCCCAAATTTTCAAGGTTCTTCACGGTGCATGGATGTGACCCATAAGATATATGGTGGAGGTTTAACTTCTTCCCTTTGCCGATCGACATTCATCGATAGCCTCGACTCCCGTCATCATTGGAGATTATTCCGTCATTGTCGACACTTTCGGTCGAACATGACCTTTCTAACCTCCCATGCTCTGATGATGATGCATTTGGATCCAACGGTTCATATCTCCTCATCACATCTTCAATGAGTTCAATGACTCTCGACATTTTCAATCTTGCGTCATCATCGACCAACCAACAGGTGACACCTTTCACCCTAGGGACACTTTGGATTCCTTGTTGGCATGCCACGTCATTCATGATGTCGTCATCCTCACTCCTCATTTGAACGAGTCTCATGGAAATCAATGTCAAAGATCCCCTTGCCCAACAACATATTGATGGATATCGTCGTGTCGCTGATGCCGATGTCATTGACATTCGAGCCTCCTCCCGATTTACCCACCTTCTTCCTCAGACGATGATACATCAAGGATCTATGACCCATATTTCTTGAGGATGAACACCAACAAATATAATGGCCATTATTGAAAACGAAGGTCGAAAGGACCTCTTCATCGAATGAGACCCACCTTCGTCCCATTGGACAATCCCTTGGTGACACATGTCACTACTCAACCACAATGGCTACCATGCTTGCACCCTCACATCATCATGATGTCCACCTCTCTTGGGAGAAACTCTAGGAAATTAATGATTGAGATCTCTCTCGCCCAATATAAGATCGATGGTTCTCATCATGTCATTGATGCATTCGTCATCGTCAGAATTCTTGTCCAACACACAACCTTGCCAACCCTTCAAATTCCAAAGAACGATCCAGATCTCTCGGCAGGTGATTTGACGGTTGAAAAATGAAAGCAACCATTCAGTGGTTTGTAACCAACAGGGGCCCACCCTTGACCTTATGATGAACCAGGTACCAACACCTATCGTCCTCCAGATGTTTTGGATATCACACTGGCATGACGCATTACACTAGATAACACGCTGGCTCATTATGTCATTCTTCTCTATATTTTCTCCCATATGGTTCCCATGCCTTTCAATGGCTAGGATTTCTCCTCAACTAGCTATTGATCTACGATCTGAATTGGCTCTCAGATCCCTCCCATTGGAGTACCTCTACTTTGGCCCTCTAGGATACTCCAACCATCAGGTTCCTTTGTCACTCACCATAAAGAGACCAATGATCTTGATTTATCCATCTCCACCTTCGATAGATCTTAACGGCTCATGAGGATTTGGAGTTTCTCCCATCCAAGTTATTTATGACCTCATTCTAGGTACTTTCCACATGAACTTGCCACCTGGCTTCCATTTCCACTATGTACTTGCCACTTGACACGACACGTGGCACACTCATACCCAAGGGACTCTAACCTAAAGGGGGTCAAGTCTCCATGACACATGGCACAATATTTATGTGACACATGGCACCACCCACTTCATGAAACGTGGGTTGACTTGGACTGTACATTATCACAGGACACTTGTTTCGACCTCCTAGATGCTGACCACTTGTCCCTTGTGAATTAGTTGGGGTGACATCATCCCCCTTATGACCACTTACCAAAGGGACTGATAGGACATGTTATCACACAAGTTGTATTTTGGGAAAATCCTGACCCAACCACTAATTGGAGACAACTAGGAGGGAACCTACCCACTGTCACCTTAGGCAGGTTTTCCTGTCACTTTAGAGGTGAGGTAGTCACCTCAAGAGGGGAATCTCGGTGACCCTAGGGAGAAATGAGACAGAAAAGGATGAAGATTAAGAGGATGTCCCTAGAGGTCAATTCTAAGTGGTGTGAGGATCTTGGGAAATATTCTTAGAAAGGTTTAATGGTTTCCAAATATGTTGAGTGACCTTTCGATAGTGAAGTACCTGCCTGAGACATAAGAAAACCAAGTATATGATGCAATAAAATCAATTGGACAAGCAAGTTAAGATTGATGTCCCTAATATAAGCTGATAGTAACAATATATATCAACAATGAAATGGCACAATAGGTTTCTATCTAATTTCTATAAATCAAGTGAAAGATACAAGAGATAGACTAGCTAAACACTAGCCAAACTCAATATTTAAAGACCAAGATACTAGCATGAAAAGGTAAGGCTGTTGTAAAAACTTTCTGCAGAAATATATATCAGCCTTATGGCTGTAAAAAATAACTTATTACAGCAAGAAAATCAGCCACTAAAACTCCTCCAAACTTTGCCAAAAACTGCACTAGACCAAGTAGTATAAGTGTGCAAACTTTGGGAAAATTTCAATGGTTGATTTGATAGTTATTGAAGCAATTAGATTAGGATTTCTACATCCCTAATGTCTGAAGATGAAAGTTTGTAAAAACATCAATAACTACCCCTTATGAGGGGATGCCCTAGTGGCTGAAAGGCGCTCTAAGCACAAGGAACAAAACCCAAGTTGCAAAACGTTAATGCGGCAAGAAATTATGTTTTCCAATGCAATATTGTATTTCTCCAATGCAAGAATATTCAGAACACTGCCTTTAAAATTGGGTGATGGGGTCTTTAAATCACAAGTTAGATCAACAAAATCTCTAGGGGCGTAAACCCTCTTACTCCCTAGGTTATGCCAACCAAACTTAGGGTAAATCCAGGAGGGTATACACACTCGCATTTCTCCTAGCAACCCTTGCAAAAAAAGAAAGACTAAAAACCTTAACAAAGAGATGAATAAATGATGGAGTGTGTATCTATCATACTCCTCCCTAGGGTTTCCACCAACAATAACCAAAATAAGCAAGAAATAAATAACATATGCATATTTTTCCTTACCTAATCCAAGAAAATGAGATAACAAACCCTAGTTACCATGCAACATTCATCTAAGAGTCAAGAGAACAAGCCTTTAGGGGGTGCACATCACTCCTCCTTATCCATTCGCCAAGAGACATTCATCAAGAGACATTTCACAAGAGAGAAACACCAAAATCACCAAGAGTAGCGAAAATTTAAGCCCAATACTTCTCATAATGAGAGAGTTATGTTATGAAATGAGATCTTATGATCTATGTTTATACAAAATGTCTCCAAAATAGTTTGTCCCCATAATATTAGGGTAAATCACAAGACTAGGGGTCAACAACCCTAATATTTCCCATTTTACAAAATAATATTAAACAATTCACTTAAAATTTACTTTTAGACAAAAAGAAACCGTAATTCAAAGTGACATCACCCCTTTAGGGGATGTTTTGACACTAGGAGCAAGTCGTTGGTGTTGGAGGAGTGTAGTTAGGCTTCCCAAAGCCACATGTCAAGCATCCAAGTCACTTTCTTCATGGTTAAAGTCTCATTCTCCTAAAAAAATTCATGTCCCAATGAGTGGTAAACTCACCACCAAACCCTAGCCCCCCTAGGTGACATCATGCCTCTAAAGGTGAAATTTTTCCTCTCCTAGGAAAAACATTTGGCATGTGAGGGATGTAAATGTGTTGAACCCACACAAAAAATATCTAGCTAGAAAATTACATACACAGTTTGCAGAGAAAATATGAGAAAAGAGAAACAAGAGAGAAAGAATGGAAGAATTCTCATTAACCAAATGAATGAACGATAATTTACACATGATGTACTTTGTATAACTCAACTAATGTGCACTGGAGGAGAAGCCAATGTTCAACTAATGTGCAATGGAGGAGAAGCCAATGTTCCATGGTGGTGGTCTAGAGTGATCTTGACACACACTGGCAGTTACAGGAGTAAACTGCCACCTAGTATAGTCTCTCAGGAAGTTACGAGAGTTAACTACCACCTAGTCTGAGTTAATTAGTCTCTTAGTCTCCAGTTAACTGATTGAAACATAGTGAAGTGAGAAGGAGATCAGGGAATCATGAGTAATGCGCTAGTCTGGTGATAATCCCAAGGACAATGCACATTAGCTGGTGATGATCCCAATGTGGCATCTAGACTCCACTCAACTGATCAAACTAAAGTGTGAACTCAAGAGAATATTCTCCTAGAGGAATATTCCCTCTAGACTATAGGAGACTGAATAATGACTAATAAACATAGGGTAAACCTTAGGAAAAAGAAAACCTAGGTGTGTGTGAAGTATCTCCAACACCCCCCCTAAACATCACTATGATGAAAATAAAGAATGGGTCTCGGCAATGAGGCCATGTTAGGTACCCAAATACAAAAGATACACCAAAATAAATGAGAAAAGAGGGAAAAACTCATGGGAAACCGCCCCCTCAAAGTACAATGTATGTAAAAAAAAGAACTGACAGTTGCTAGGAAATTGGGTACTTCACTGCAAGACGATTGCGCAAAGAATGGAAATTCTGCTCAGTGAAGGTCTTGGTGAAGATGTCTGCAGTTTGTTCTGCTAAAGGCCAAAACTGTAGGTCAATGATCCCCTCATGTAATAAGTCCTAGATGTAGTGCATGTGGATCTCTATGTGCTTCGTCCGCTTCCTATGAACTGGATCTCTGTAGAACTTCAGAGTGCTCTGGTTGTCACACAAGATGATGATCGATCGATGAAACCAAATGCCCAAATCAATGAGAAAATGTTGTAGCCACATAGCGCGAATAGTTATGTTAACTACCCCTCTGTACTCTGCCTCAGCTGAAGATAGAGAAATATCATCATGCTTCTTGCTTGACCAACATATAGGCCCAGAACCAAGACTAAGTGAGTAACCAGATGTGGACTTGCGATCAATGCTATCGCCAGCCCAGTCAGAATCAATGAACCCGATGAGGTCCAATGTATATTATGTTGCATAGTGAATCCCAATGGTGATGGTGACATGTACGTATCGAAGCATACACTTTGCAACCTTCCAATGTAGCTCATGTGGCTCTTGCATGAACCTGGAGACTACTCCAACTACATAGGAGAGGTCTGGTCTAGAATGTGTGAGATACAACAAACTCCCCACTAGCTATCTATACAGTGTGTTATCCACTTGTGGAGTGTCCCCACCATCCTCAAGTTTGACTCTTAATAGGAAGGGAGTCGAGGTAGAATTGCATTCTATCATGTGAAATCTCTCAAGGATATCTCGTGCATACTTGGCTTGAGTCAGTTTGATTCTTGAAGCATCCTGATTGATCTTGAGTCCAAGGAAGAAATGTAGTAGACCCATGTCCGTCATCAAGAAATTTTCATGTAGAATCCTCTTGACTGCAACAATTGTTGAATTCGAGGGACCAATGATTAACAAATCATCAACATACAAAACTAGGAGTATAAGTGAATCAATCGTCCTGAGCATGTAAACATTCAGGTATGAATTACAACGTACAAAGTTTTGTGACAACAGGTAGGAGTCCATATTTTCATACCATGCCCCCGGGGCTTTCTTGAGGCCATAAAGAGACTTCTTTAGTCGAAATACCAAAGATTAATCTTGCATGAATCATTGGGGCTGATCCATATATATATCCTCAGAGAGATCACCATGAAGAAATGAATTCTTCACGTCCATCTGATGGGCTTTCGATCCATTGGTTGCCGCAATGGAAAGTGCCAAACGTATGGAATCCATATTTGCTACTGGTGTGAAGGTCTCATCATAGTCATTGTCGTGCACCTGATGAAATACTTTAGCAACTAGACTGGCTTTGTATTTTATAACCTATACATTCATTGCACTCTTGGTCCCGTAGACCCATCTGCACCTAATAAGTTTCCTTCCTAAAGGAAGGGGAACCAGATCCCAACTCTGGTTCTTGAGGAGGGATTTTCACTCCTCCTGCATGGCTGATTGCCAAAAGGGATTTCCAGCAACCTCGCCATAGGACTGTGGATTTGAAGAATTAACCAAGAAAATATTCCTATGTGGCATCAGTTCAATGGCAGTGAGTGCAAGAGGAGGCTCCTCAAAATAATATCGAGTCCTCCTAGTATCAGTTGGATCCCAAACAAGATATCCTGCATCCTGAAGAGTAGTCTTGGCCCACTTGGGCCTCTACTCTGGCTTTTCATTTGCATCTGCATGAATTGACTTTGCATCTGACTATATTGACTATGTATCTGGATCATCTGAATCCTCTGAATTAGAACTCTCATCGGAAGAAGAGTCGACATGTGCATGCTCATCATATTTGACAAGTGGAAAACAAAAGTGTTTGCATGCGGCTGTTGAGGTACATGCGAGGCACTTTCCTTGAATTGGACACTTCGCTCAATGATGATCCGGTCCGAGGAATGATCAATGAGTCTATATCCCTTCACACTGTCGGGGTATCCAACAAAGATACACTTTGGGCTCTGTGGATCAAGTGCCTTCCTCTTCTCAGAGGGAATCTTGGCCCATGGACGTGAACCAAAAATACGGAAGTGGGTCACTTCCGGTTTGAGGCCGCTCCAAGCCTCGTAGGGGGTCTTATCCATGATAGATATATGGGGAGATATGTTTTGGATGTAGGTTGAAAAATTAAGTGCTTCAGCCCATAATCTCTGTGGAAGTGACTTTGCATGTAGCATGCAAGATGCCATCTCTTTTAGAGATCTATTTTTCTGCTCAACAACTTCGTTTTGTTGCGGAGTATAAGGAACCGTGTCTTGCAACTGAATCCCGACCTCATGACAAATATTTTGTATCTCATGGTTTACATACTCTCCCCCATTATCTATTCAGAGGACTTTGATTTTCTTTCCTAACTGTGTCTCAACAAGGGCTTTGAAATATTTGAGGTGTTGAAAGACCTCTGATTTTTTCATGAGAAAGAAAATCCATGTGAAGCATGAGGAATAATCAACAAAAATGAGCATGTACCTTGATTTAATGATTGATGGAATTAGAAAAGGGCCCATTAGATCACTATGGATCAGATCTAAAGGAAATGAAGCCTTCTGAGTCTTTCCTTTGTTGAATTTATCTTGAGGGTGTTTTTCAAGAACACATCCCTCACAAATTCCTTTGGAGAAGTGGATGTTAGGTAGACCATCAACCATTCCCTACTTGATAAGCTGTTGCATATATCTGAAATTTAAATGCATGAACCTTTAGTGCCATATCCTACTGCTTTCATCAACATGGGTAAGCAGTGATGCAGAATTTGGTTCAATAAATTCAGAAAATGTGTAGATTCTAGATTGATGATTTACTTCACTGGTAGCAACCTTGGAATTGGTTTGCACGTCATAGATATCCATTGCATCAGGTGTGAATATGAATCTATTTCTGGTGCTAGATTTTGTCATCTGATACACATAGAGAATATTGACATAAAGTTTGGGAACACGTAGCACATTCTCGAAGCTTTCGTTTGTGAGTTCAATTCTTCATTTGCCAGTGACCTCGATTGGAGAGTTGTCCCCCATCAAAATAGAAGGACCTTTGCATGCAACCAATGAAGAGTAGACTTCATTTGTGGCTTCCATGTGGTGTGATGCTCTTGAATCTACAATCCAAGCATCGAGAGAGGATTTGATGGAAATCAAAGCATGACTAGAATTGCCTTTCTTGGGATTCTGATCTTTTGGCTTCTTCTTCTTGGCACCCTTGGGGATGCGATCTACAAGATTGTTTTGTTGAAGTATTTGGGCCATTTGATCTATCTGTTTCTGCATACATGCGGATTCTGGATGGAATCATTTATGGCAGTTAGTGCATTTTTCCCCTTTTCTTCCCTTTCCACCTTTGGACCTGGAGACATCATTGAAGGGTTTTGAGTACCCTTCCTTCTTTGGATATGCATGTGATTTCCTTTTGTCTTTGTCTTTAGATTTCTTATTTTTATGATCCCTACCATCTTGCATAGTAAGTGCATGCACCTTTGGGCCTTTGATTTTTCCCATATTGATGAGCTTGCTCTACTCTTGTGTCTGAGACTCGATAAAGGCCTCAAGAGAGGGCATAATCCAGGTGGCTCCAAAGGCGAGCCTAATTGAACAAAATGTGGATACAAACAATGAGTATTATGGACCAATTTTGGAGAGAATGGTAAGAACCATTTTTTTCTCCTCCTTAGATTTATCAACCCCGCAAGCCTTGAGTTGCGACAACAAATCCTTATATTTGGTAAAGAAATATTGGAGATTGTTGAAGGTTTTTGGATCCAAAGTGAGAAATTTCACCTCGGGCATGTGTCCCATCATATCGTCCTATTTTCCAAAAAATCCTTCCATGGTGGTCCAAGATTCATTGGGGTTTTTACAAGATGATATGTGAAAGAAGAGTTCAGGAGAAATGAGACTGCAAATAGTTCCAAATGCTTAATCCATTCGATTCAGATACTTGGATTTTTCTATGGATGATGTGGGTTCAGTCGCTGTGTTCAAGGTTAACCTGTATAATCCTTTTCCTCAAAGATGCATTATCATCTTCTCCTTCCATGCAAATAAACTGTACGGTGTAAGAATGAATTCTTTTGGAAATTCCATTTTTTCGTTGTCTTCAATCTTCGATACCTTCAAAAAGAATCTGGTGTGTCTTTTTCCTAGCAATTCGTCAGCTCTGATACCATGTAAATGTGTTGAACCTGCACATAAAATATATAGCTAGGAAATGGCATACACAATTTGCAGAGAAAACATGAGAAAAGAGAAACATGAGAGAAAGAATGGAAGAATTCTCATTAACCAAATGAATGAATGATAATTTACACATGATATACTCTGTATAACTCAACTAATGCGCACTAGAGAAGAATCCAATATGCCATAGTGGTGGTCTAGATTGATCTGGAAACACAATGACAGTTACAGAAGTAAACTGCCACCTAGTCTAGGCTCTCAGGCAGTTACGAGAGTTAACTGCCACCTATTCTGATGATCCAGATTATTTTTTAGAACAAAATGAAAGAAAAGATATTACAATGAAATACACATAAATATTTATAGAAACAGAGAAATACAATAATACATGATTTCTATTAATGAAAGAAATGTACAGAGACTGTAAAAATACAGAGTGAAAGACTCACTAGAATGGTGGCAGCTTATCTTTGAGAAGAGATGTGACAGATACTCACATTCACAAGAATATGATTGTTACAATGAGTCTCCAAAAGCCTTTTAAAAATAAGGAAAATCCAAAACCCTAACCCCAGAAGATGAAAATCCAAAAGGTTTGTGGGCCCCAATGGGGGTAATTGATATGTCAACTTCCTAGGGGCGTAACTGTTGCATATGATCTCCATTTTGGGCGCTCGATACATCGTTGGAAAGGTATAACAGAGAAGAACGATTTTTTCTTGGCCCATGCAAAAGATTTAGGCAGTCACATGACCCCAAATCCCCAAAAAACATCATTTAGGGCCTCAAAACGGTCTCGAAAGTTTGGAACTCGAAAAACTGTCGAAAAACTGCCAATGTGGAAAACTATTTTTCGAGCCAAAGGAATAGGTGGGTGGCCACCGATATCCACCTGGATCAATCCTCCCACATTAGGAAGAAATGGTCTCCATTGCATTGAGTTCCTGGGGGAGAGGGGGAAGCGTTTGTTGAACCTGAACCTTGGTGAGATGCTTGCCTTGCTAGAGAAGTTGTGATGCTTAGTATTTTGAAGGTTGTCACAAACCTGTTGCTGGCGTGGTTGAGTCTGTTCAACCACTTGAGCTACATGAGATGACTATGTGCAGAAGGAATATTTGCACTTTGATGTAATATTGTCGACCTTCTTTTGTTGGATAGAATGTGCTTGGGTTGAGGTTGTAGTGGCTGCAGTGTCCTTTTGTTCACCTTTTGAGTAGATTGTGAAGAAATTGAATTTTGTAGTATGATATACTACCTTGTAGCACTGTTTAGGTGGGACAGTGGTTGGAACTACCCCTGGTATCCTGTAGAGATGACCCCCCAGAGTAACAATGAAACTATGGGGTTAAGAGTCATAGATAGAATGGCGCTTCCACATATATGGTTGGCCCAAGAGAACATCACAGACATTCAACGGGGAAACATCACATAATACCTCATCCTTGAAGGGATGGATGTCATATGAAAATCGACACTGTTGGATGACACAGAGATCTCATCCCTGGTGAAGCCACCTGATGTTGTATGGCTACGGGTGTGGTGTTGTTGACAATCCCAACTATTTGAAAACCTCTGCTGAGATGAGGTTCTTCTAGCTTCCACCATCAACAATAAAATGTAATGGGGTTCCCTTCACCCACACCTGTGAATGAAAAAGGTGCTCACCCTCTTTAGGATCTGTTGGTTCTTCTGGTTGAATTGTTGCGGTCACGACAATAATAGTGGGGTCTGCGTGGATGATCTTTCTTATATCAATATTTTCTGAATCAGAGTTCAACTCCTTGTCTTTGATATCGGCCACCAATAATTGTTTTGAGCGACATTCATCGGTGTTGTGCCAGAGGATTTTGTGGAATTCACACCATTTTCTAGTGTCCTTCATCTTTTTGTTACCCTTCTTTTTCTGTGGTTTCGATTGGTTTTCTGAAGGCTAGTTGTTAGGGCCATCTTTACCATACTTTGGTTGTTGCATATTTTCAGACCCGAACTCCTGCTTGTTCTGGTGCTTAAATTTCTACTCGATTTTAACAACATATCGATAAGAAACACCCAATGATGAGATGTCCAAAAAATCCATTTCAGTTTGGATGCATTTGTGTAGAGCCCCACGGTATTTAAAAACCAAATGTCACTCAAAGTCTTTGATACCCATCTTGGTGGACAAGGTATGGAAGGTATTGGTGAACTCTGACACTGCTTGGCCCCTCTCTTGCCGCAGTTTGGTCCATCTCATGTATTGGTTTTCATAGTTGCCAACATGGTAATATTTTTCCTTGACCGCATCCACAAAAAAATCCCAAGTGGGCTCGGCCCCATATATTCCAGACTCCTCTGTGGAAATTTTCTCCCAGTAAGTTTCCCACCAATGTTTGACATGGGGGATAGCCTTAAGGAGTGCGAAGGTGATCTTTTCCTTGTCAGAAAAATTGTGAACAAATAAATAACCTTCTAGTAGATTCAACCATTTTTCTAGGGAATATGCATCTATCTGTTCTTCAAATATGGGAATATCAAAATTAACTTGTACCTTGAAAGACGAGGTGCCTCCAAAGTGGTCGCTTGATGAAGATGTGCTTGTTTTTATCGACATGCGTTGAAGGATGTGAGGAAATTTATCCATCATTTCGTCCCTCTGTCACGTGAGATATTGCTCAAGCAACAGATTAATAGAATCTTATGCTACGTTGTTTTTATTTTCTTCTACCATGTAGGGTTTCTTGGGTGTGTGAGAGAGATTGTCCTCAAGAGAGATAAGCTTGAGACCCAACTTGCTATACTCGGACCTTGTCAGGGAGATGCAATGAAAAACAATCAAGATCAACCTGCTCTGATACCACTGATCCGGATTATTTTTTAGAATGAAATGAAAGCAGATATATTAAAATGAAATACACATAAATATTGCCATAAACAAAGAAATACAATAATACATGATTTCTATTAATGAAAGAAATGTATAGAGACTGTAAAAATACAGAGTGAAAGACTCGCTAGAATGGTAGTAGCTTATCTCTGAGAAGATATGTGATGGATACTCACATGTGTAAGAAGATGATTGTTACAATGAGGCTCCAAAGGCCTTTTAAACATAAGGAAAATCCAAAACCCTAACCCTGGAAGATGAAAAGCCAAAAGGTTTGCGGGCCCCAATGGGTGTAGTTGATACGTCAACTTCCCGGGGAAGTAACTTTTTCATACAATCTTCGTTTGGGGTGCTCGATACATCAGTGGAAAGTTCTAACCGAGAAGAATGATTTTTGATTGGCTAAGCCTAGTGCCTTAAGAAAATGCTTGGTCCCTAAATCCCCAAAAAACATCGTTTAGGGCCTCAAAACGAGCCTAGAAGTTTGGAATCCGAAAAAAATGTCGAAAACTGCCAAGGTGGAAAACTGTTTTTCAAGCCAGTGGAATAGGTGGGTGGCCACTGATATCCACCTAGATCATCTGAGTTAAATAGTCTCTTAGTATTCAGTTAACTGATTGAAATAGAGTGAAGTGATGAGGAGATCATGGAATCATGAGTAATGTGCTAGTCTGGTGATAATCCGAAGGACAATGCACATTAGCTGGTGATGATCCCAATGTGGCATATAGAATCCACTCAACTAATCAAACTGAGGTGTGAACTAAAGAGAATATTCTCCCTAGACTATAGGAGACTGAATAATAACTAATAAACATAGGGAAAACCTTTAGAAAAAAATTAAATATGGATAAGTGAAGGGGTAATGAGAATATAAAGTGAGAGGAATGGAGGGGAAAAAGAGATGAGATAAGAGTGGAGAGTTATGGTGGGTGCTTGAGAGAGATAATTTTTTTATGGGTTTTGAACCCAAAAATTGGAGAAAACCGGGGTCTTGGACCCGAAAAATTTAAATGCACTTCCAATAGATTGGCTTTATTCCACATGAAAGAGGCATAATTTCCACTTTAAACTTTAAACTTGGATATCTTGAGCATACGAACTCGGATTTTCAATCTAAAAAATGCATGAAGAAGCTGAGACCGAGGAATACACAAGGAACTTATAATAGTTCAAATATTTTCATCTTCTGATATCATTTTTTATTAATTCAAGAACAAGAAAATATAGGTGACCAAATTTTGGTCAACAAAACCTTGATGAGAAGAGGATATCATGGAGGCAGTTCAAAGGATATTTCCAAGATAAATATTTGGCCGAGAATTACTATGAGATAAAGATGAAAGAGTTCTTTGAACTCAAGTTGGGAACCATGACAATGGAGGAATATGAGAATCGGTTCTTTGAATTGCAGAAGTATGTTGACTTCATCAAGGATGACAAGGTTAAAATCCAAAGGTCTCTAAGTGGGTTACCCTCCTTCTATAGTGACAAGATACAATATGATAATCCCAAGACTTTGGAGGAAACCATAAGGAGAGTAAAAAACCTTGATGAGCAAAGCAAGGGAAGGTCGGTTTTCCAAAAAACTTGGAATGACAAGATGAAAGGGGAAAATGATCAAAGGAAGAAAGGTTTTAAGCCACCCTTTTTCAGAAATAACTCCCAAGAAAATCAACAAGGTCAAGCAACCCAAAATGAGCAAAAGAATGCAGATTCATTTGAGAAAACGCCAAGGCAAAAACCTGTTCAATGTTGGGGATGTGAGGGAAATCACTTATATAGGGACTGCCCTCACAAAGGAGAAAGAATGAGGACTATCCAAAACATTCAGGAGGCTGAAACAATGGAATACATGGGAGGAAGCATGCCAAGAATTTATGCATCCTTGAACAATAAGAAAACATAGTATCAGTCCCCCATGATTGAAGTGGAAGGTACAATTGATAACTAGTCCATAGCAATTTTGATTGATTCTGGAGCTATTCATAGTTACATAAATGGTAACATTGCTGAAATATTTCACTTTCAAAGAAGTAAGCATAAGAAATATTGGTTAGTTTAGTTAGCCACATGGGGCTAAGAGGAAAATCAATGAGTTGGTTAAATATTGTTCGATAGACATGAATGGATTTAACACAAAGGTAGATGTAAACATTGTATCGTTGGGTTCATGTGACTATCTAATTGGCATGGATTGGTTGGACAAACATCATGCGGTCCTAGATTGTTACAACAAAACAATCACATGTCTTGATGAGGAAGGAAAGAAAGGAAATATTTAAGGCATTCAAAGGGTTGTAGTTGTTAGAGAGATTTCAACTATGCAGTTGAAGAAGATATTCAGGAAGGGATGTTAGATGTTTGCAGCCCATATAGAGGAGGAAACCAAAGACAAAGTGTCAAGCATTGAAGATCATCTAGTCTTGAGGAATTTTGAAGATGTTTTTAGAGAAATTCTAGGATTTCCACTAAAGAGAGACATTGATTTCTCTATTGATTTGGTGCCATGAATTGCCCTAGTGTCTAAGACACCTTATGAAATGGGCACACAAAAACTAAAAGAGTTGCAGATGCAGCTTGACGAACTTCTGAAGAAGGGGTATATATGCCCAAGTGTGTCACCTTGGGGAGCCCCCGTTCTTTTTCTGAAGAAGAAGGATTGAACCTTAAGGCTATGTATTGATTTCAGATAGATTAATAAGGTTACCATAAAGAATAAGTATCATTTGCCTAGAATTGTTGATTTGTTTGATCAGCTAAAAGGTGCAAGAATATTTTCAAAAATTGACTTGAGATCATGCTATCATCAAGTAAGGATAAGGGAAGAAGACATTGGCAAGAAAACATTCAAAACAAGATATGGGCATTATCAATTCACGGTAGTGCCATTTGGACTATCAAATGCCCTAGCAATATTTATGTGTCTAATGAATGGAGTGTTCAGAGAGTACATGGACAAGTTTTTGATTGTGTTCTTAGATGATATACTCGTCTATTCTAAATCAAAAGAGGAACATGAGCAAGCATAGTATCAATCCCCCATTATTGAAGTGGAAGGTAAGATTGATAACCGGTCCATAGAAATTTTGATTGATTATGGAGCCATCCATAGTTACATAAATGGTAACATTGTTGAAAGATTTCAATTGCAAATAAGTAAGCATGAAAAATCTTGGTTAGTTCAGTTAGCCACAGGGGCTAAGAGGAAAATCAACGAGTTGGTTAAATATTGTCTGATAGAGATGAATGGATTTAACACAAAGGTAGATGTAAACATCATATCGTTGGGTTCATATGGTTTTCTAATTGGTATGGATTGGTTGGAGAAAAAACATGCGGTTCTAGATTGCTACAACAAGACAATCACATGTCTTGATGAAGAAGGAAAGCAAGGAAAGATTCAAGGAATTCCAAGGGTTGTAGTTGTTAGAGAGATTTCAGCTATGCAGTTGGAGAAGAGATTAAGGAAGGGATGTTAGATGTTTGCAGCCCATATGGAGGAGGAAACCAAAGACAAAGTGTCAAGCATTGAAGATCATTCGGTCTTGAGGAATTTTGAAGATGTTTTTAGAGAAATTATAGGATTTGCACTAAAGAGAGACATTGATTTCTCTATTGATTTGGTGCCAGGAGTTTCCCCAGTGTCTAAGACACCTTACATAATGGGCACACTGGAAATAAAAGAGCTGTAGATGCATCTTGAAGAACTTTTGAAGAAGGGGTATATATGCCCAAGTGTGTCACCTTGGGGAGCCCCAGTTCTTTTTGTGAAGAAGAAGGATGGAACCTTAAGGTTGTGTATTGATTTCAAACATCTTAATAAGGTTACCATAAAGAATAAGTATCCTTTTCCCATAATTGTTGATTTGTTTGATCAGCTAAAAGGTGAAAGAATATTTTCAAAGATTGACTTGAGATCATGATATCATCAAGGATAAAGGAAGAAGACATCAACAAGACAAAATTCATAACAAGATATGGGAATTATCAATTCATGGTAGTGCCATTTGGACTATCAAATGACCTAGCAGTCTTTATGTGTCTAATGAATGGAGTGTTCAGGGAGTACTTGGACAAGTTTGTGATTGTGTTCTTAGATGATATACTCGTCTTTTCTAAATCAAAAGAGGAACATGAGCAACATTTAATAATGGTGTTGCAATTTTTAAGAGAGCATAAATTGTATGTTAAGCTAAGTATGTAAATATTTTATCAAAAGAAGATTCACTACTTGGGGCATATAATATCAACAACATGGATAGAATTTGATCCTAAGAAGATAAAGGCCATTAGAGGATGGCCATTTCCAAAGAACGTCACAGAGGTCAGATCATTCATTGGTCTTTTCGGTTATTACCGAAGATTCATAAAAGGATTCTCAAAGATTACAAGTCCAATCAATTATTTGCAAAAGAAGGGAGTGAAATTTGAATGGACTTCCAAGTGTGAAGAGAGTTTTCAATAGTTGAAGGGAATATTGACAAGTGCACCAATCTTGAAGATTGCATATCCAAATGAATATTTTGTTGTGTGCATCGATGCATGCAAGGAAGGACTTGGTGGAGTTCTCATTCAAAGGGACCATGTGTTATGCTACGAGTCCATAAAATTAAAAATAGCACGAGAGGAATTATACTACACATTACTTGGAGTTAGCAACGATTGTACATGCATTGAAAATGTGGAGGGATTACCTTATGGGTAATAAATTTGAGCTAAGGACAAACCACTATGGTTTGAAGCATTTGTTTGGACAACCAACACTAAATGTTAGGCAAAATAGATGGATGGAATTTCTGAGTGAATATGACTTCGAAATTAAGCATATAAAGGGAAAGGAAAATCAAGTGGTTGATGCACTCAGCAGGAGAGTTCATGAAGTGCATATTGTAGCCATCAACATGTACTGGACAAATCTAAAAGAAAAAATTGTTGCAGAAACAAATTTAGATCATCACTATGTGAGAATAAAAGAAGCATTATAACAAAATAATTTTCAGTGAAAATTTAATTATTATGAGCTAAAAAAGGATGGAATTCTCATGTACAAGGGAAATGTTTATGTGTCGAATGTTGGATTACTTAGAAGGTTGGGGGGGGGTGGGGGGGTGAATCAGTAATAGATAAATTCAATCATTTTTAACCACAAAATTCAAGTGTTATATCAATGTAGCATTATCATCCAATAGTTGTAGAGTAAATAAACAATGAACACATGAGAAATCACACACATACAAAGTACACCAATGTTTTTACGTGGAAATCCAAAGCGGGAGAAAACCACAAAATGATTTTTCTTATATGTCTTTAAGAATTACATTCATTGGAAGAACCAACTTCCTTTGTTTTCCAACTGCAACTGGAAAGAGGCTCCAACCCCCTAGTTCTCAGGCTAGAACCCGAGGGAAGCTCCAACTCCTCAATTCTATGGCTACAACCAGAAGGAGGCTACAACCCCCTATGTTCTCTGGCTACAACCGGAAGGTGGATACAACCACGTGTCCTTGCCCTGTCCAATTGCCTTGAAGTAGAAGTAGAATGATGGAACCACTACCACACAATCACTATGAGATATACCACTGTAAAACTGTACCAACATGTACCACTGACCTGCAACCAACCTGTACAACTTCCCTGCAATCAATCTGTACCTGAAATGAACATGCATCAACCAAATAAAATAGATACGTGACCTGTAGTTCTATAGCAAGTGTATGTACCTCCCTATATATACAATAGCAAGAATATGTATGCATCTTGTCTGTTATGCAGCCTGCGTATACCCTTTGAAAACTAGTATACAACAAATACACGACATGTAGTTCTGCAACATGCGTATGTACGCGCCCTATACTTACAACAACTTGTGTATGTACGTGTCCTGCCTGTTATGCAACCTATGCATACCTTCTAAAAACTTCTAACCCTATGGAACTTCTTTCACATAAATATGCAACATGTCATTGTATCCAGACTGTAACTCTATCATGTGCATGCATCCTTATACATAACCTTTATTCCAAAACTCTACATCTCTCTCTAGTCATGTGCCATATAAGTGTGTGTAATCATGAACAATTATAATAACCCTCACATGATTTAGACATCAAACCCTTTCTGATATTCAGCCTCTGAATACATCAACCACTTCACAAATACAAGCTTTCAACCATGTACCACAAAAACCCTTAGACATATGCCAATAAATACAAGATGTGCCTCAACTCTAACAAGAAGTATCAATGATAAATATTGATTATACCAGCACTGTATTTCTGTAGATCTGACTTATACAGAATATCCCATGCAACCACTAATCTATCTAGGGAGAATCCTCAAATCTCCATAACCATTTCTCATGCATACATCAAAATCCAACTAATCATAGAAATAATACATACCTTTTGAACCAATGGATAGATCTGATGTATCTGATCACTATAGACCTTCCTAGGAGCTTGATCTCAGAATCTAGAACCTCAACATCTTCATCTTCTCAATTTTCTATGGCTTTACCCTCATGTACGCACCCTAATACACTTCCTACCTATGTATGTACGCATCCTAATACATTGTTATCCCACGTACACCTCAGAAATTAGGGTTTTTTAGTATTCACTACAATTCTGAAAATTTCATCGTCAACCCTTCATGCTACCTCAGACTTTCGCAACTTCATATGAATCAATGAGTACTTGCAATAAGCCTTACACAACAATATATATTCAATGTGTTCAAGTGTGTTTAAATGAGAGACCTTTTCCTCTTATTTATACTTTCATGTAGCTTCCTCAAGGGGTTACCTTCTAATCATCTTAACCCACTTTCCTTATTCTAGGGTTAACCCACTTATAACCACTTGTCCACCTAACTTAACCACTTTCCATAATCAGTAAGTTCTCCATTAAATTTATTATTTAAATAATTTCTTTTGCATCCTCTTTGAATTACAGTACACTCATCACTTCATTTTATTATTTAAATAATTTCTTCTTTGCAAACACTTTGACTACTTTGACCTTTTGGGGCTTCTAGATGACTCATGAGGGTTCTCCAACTTCACATGACCATAACTCTCTAACTGTGAGGAGTTATGTGACGTTCCACATACCACTGGAAATGGCACGAAACACACTATCCATCTAGAATAGTCTTACCTGCAAATATATCAAAACACATACCATTATCCATCAAACAAACATGGGTCCATTACCCAAACCTTTGTGCTACCATAATTTTCTATGAGACTTTCTTCAAGGGTTGACATCAATGACAACCAACCCAATTAATCAACAATCTCCCCCTTTGGCATTGATGGAAACACTATGATGCAATACTGAAGTCATATCACCCATGCTCCCCATGTGACCATCGCTTCCCTTGGACCCATGCTTCTATTCTATGCATATGATAAATCTCTCCCCCTTTGACATTAATGGAAAATGTATCATTCCATTCTGGGCTGCTTCCCTTAACTGAACTATCCTTGGGGATACTCCCCCTAACTGAACTCTTCCTGAAACTGTTCTCCCAACCTGAACTGTCCTCTTTATGGTGCTTCCTCGTGTACATCTAAGACATATAAGATAAGCATTTAAAAGCATTCATTTTGGAGTAGAAATTACTCTGAGTCTCTAATGAAGATACTCAAAGGCTTCTCTTGGAAGAGGTTTTGTAAATATGTTTTCCACTTGTTCTTTTGTGGCCACATATTCAACCCTGATGTTCTTCTCTACAACCCGTTCCCTTAGAAAGTGATACTTGATTGGAGTGTGATTCATCTTGGAGTGCATCACCGGGTTCTTTGAGATACTGATGGCACTTGTATTATCACAATAGATTGGAATGGGCTCATCATACTCAACCTGTATACCTGTCAGAGTTTGTTTCATCCACAGAACATGTGTACAACATGCTGTTTCTGCAATATACTTTGCTTCAGCTGTAGATAAGGATACTGATGATTGTTTCTTGCATAGCCATGATGCTAAACACTCAACCAGGTAGAATGTTGCTCCAGTGGTGCTTCGTTGGTCATCAATGAAACCTTCCCAATCTGCATCTATGTAGGCAATAAGTGAGAGATCCTTTCCTTTTGGATACCATAATCCAAACTCTTATGTTCCTTTGAGATATTTGAAAATCCTCTTCACTTCTACAACATGTGATTCATTTGGTGCTGCTTGAAATCATGCCACCTGTCCAACTGCCTACATTACATCGGGTCTAGATGTTGTCACATATAGTAAGCTACCAATCATTGACATGTATTGCCTATAGTCTGTAGACTTTGAATCATCATCTTTACTCAACTTGCAAATGGTTTGCATAGGAGTGGTAAATGGTTTGCAATCTTTCATTCCAAACCTCTTTAACATTTCTCTGATATACTTAGCTTGAGAAATAAAAATTCCTTGGTTGCTTTGACATATCTAAAGACCCAGAAAAAAGGATAGTTCTCTGAGTAATGACATTTCAAATTCATTCTGCATATCCTTTGAAAATTTCTGTCTTAACCTGTCATCATTGCTTCCAAAAATAATATCATCAACATAAACTTCAATTAATAAAATACTATCTTGATTTACCTTGATATAGAGGTTGATGTCTGCACTTCATATTCTGAACCCTGCCTGTTGTAGATATTTATCTAGTCTAGAGTACCATACTCTAGGAGCTTGTTTTAGACCATACAAGTCCTTCTTCATTTTACACACATAATTTGCATTCTCTGACAACTGAAATCCTTATGGTTGTTCAATGTAGACCTCTTCTTCAAGTTCCCCGTTCAGAAAACATGATTTCATGTCCATCTGATACACTTTAATATTCTTGGAGCATGCATAATCTAGGAGCAATCAGATTTCTTCCATTATGGAAACTGGGGAAAATGTCTCTTCAAAGTCGATTCCTTCAACCTGTTCGTGTCATTTACATACCAATCTAGCTTTGTTCCTTGTAACTTGTCCATCTTCATTCAATTTATTTTTGAATACCCACTTTGTGCCAATCACATTCTTATTCTTTGGTCTTGTAACCAATTCCCAAGTGTCATTCTTCTCTATTTGATCCAATTCTTCATCCATGGCCTTATTCCAGAATTCATCCTTGCTGGCCTCTTCAAAACTGTTTGGTTCAATCATAGATGAGAGTGCTAGGTGCATGTGTTCTGGCGAACAAATTCTTCTTCTAGTCTCAACTCCTGCATCTTTGTTTCCGATAAGCTATTATGAAGGATGATTCTTTTGTACTTGTTTGCTAGGTGTCCTTGGAGGCACCATTTGAACTTGCTCTTCTACTTCTGTCTGATCTTATTCATCTTCCTTGTCTACTTCTTCTTCGTCTTCTGCTTCTTCTTCATAAAGTTGTTCAGTTGATTCATTTTATTCTTCCTTTAATTCTCGTCCACATGTTTCATCAATTTTTACATTGATGCTTTCCACAACTTTTTTCAACCTCAGATTGTAACACTTGTATGATTTCCTTATACTTGAGTAACCGACAAGTACTCCTTTGTCTGTACAAGATTCAAACTTTCCCATTCTTCCATCTTCTCTTTTGATGTAGCATTTGCTTCCAAATACTCATAAGTGCTTCACATTTGCTGGTCTTCCTTTCCATAGCTCGTAGGGAGTTTTGTCAGTTTTGTTTCTGAGCATTACTTTGTTTTGAATGTGAACTATTGTATGCGCTACATGTGTCCAAAAAATATTTGTCAATTTGGAGTCCATTAGCATTGTTCGATCCATTTCCTGTATTGTTCTATTCTTTCTTTCAACAACTCCATTCTGTTGAGGTGTCCTAGCAATAGAGAATTTCATTTTTATTCCATTCTTGTTGCATAAGTCCATAAATTCATTTGAAGTGAACTCTACTCCATTATCATATCTCAAACATTTGATTTTTGAATCCATTTCATTTTCAACCATTTCCTTGTAGACCTTGAAGTTTTCAAAAGCTTTTGACTTATTTCCGAGAAAGAAAACTGCAGTCATTCTTGTATAATCATCAACTAATAACATAAAGTATTTATCACCTTTTAAACCCTTTGTTGTAGTTGGTCCAACTAGATCAGTATGCACAATTTTCAGTGGTCTTGTTGTTGAGTATTTGTTTGATTTGAACCTGGTCTTTATTTTCTTTCCTTGTTGACAATGCTTGCATAAAGTATTGGTTGGTTTCGTGATCTAGGGAATTTCTCTAACTGCTTCCTTTCTACTGACTTTGACAAGGTTGTAAAAGTGTATGTGACACATTCTCCTATGTCATATCCAACCTTCATCTTCCTTTCCTAGACAACACTTTTCATTTGCACTTTCACTTAATACATATATGTTGCTTGAAATTCTTGCAGCTGTGGCAATCAATTTTCCTGAACCTTCTTTTCTTATCTCTCACTTCTGTGAATCGAAAGTAACTTTATCACCTTGGTCACACATTTGACTTACACTTAGAATATTATATTTCATATCTTCTACTAGTAGAACATTTTTTTCCTTGGTATTCTTGTTTCCAATTCTAACTGTGCCTTTTCCAATGATTTTAGCTGAATCATCATTTCCAAAGGAGACTGATCCATATCTTTCATTTATTAATGTAATAAACTCTTCTTTATCACATGTCATGTGTTTTGAACATCCATTTTCAAGATGCCAACCACGTTTCTTTTGCTTATCTTGTAGAGCGAGTGTGTATTCTCCATTGCTATATTGATTATGTTTTCTTATCCATGTCCTCTTCTGAGGTTAATGTCTGTGACTTTTGTTGTTTTGTTGTGACTCTCTAGGAGGGATTTCCATTCTACAATCTTTGGCCATGTGTCCAAAGTTGTTACACTTGTAGCATTCCACTTCAGTGCTCAATGATTCAAATGTTTTGTAACTTCTTCTCTATGTTTCACTAGGCCTTCTTGGATAACCCTTTTTTGTATGCATTTCAAAGTTGTTTATGTTCCTGATGTTAGCTCTGCAATTCACAGCTTTATGTCCAAAATTATTGCATGCATAACATAAAACAAAAAAGATATTTTGATACTTGGGAGTTGAAGATATTCTAACATGAGTTACTCTTATGAATCCTTCTTCTTCCTGAGGCCTATTTGTTTTTGTCTATCGTTGATTCTTAAATCTGAATCTTCTCAATGGAGGAGTGTTCCTGTAATCTTCCTATCCCGTTTGATTGTTTCTGCATAACTTTTTGGATATGTTTCTTGTTATGTTGTTTTGTAGCTTCATCCATTTTCTGTCTGATTGTATCCAAGTTCGGACTTGTCATGATGAGGATTTTGACTGCTGATAATGTCATCCAAAACTTTTGAGTTGTTCTGCATATTTTTCTTTTGAATATCCTTTCTTAATGTGACAATCTCTGCTTCCAAATTTCCAATGATCATGTCTATTTATTCTAGTTGTTCTTTGAGTGCTTCTTCAATTCTTTTATCTTCTTCTACTTGAATCTTCAAATTTGTGATCATTTGTTCTAGTTCCTAGGTGTCTTCTTTCTTGTCTAGTTCTACTTGTAGCTTCTTGTTTTTCTTCTTTTCTCTTCTTATAACTTCTATGGCACTCAACAATTCATCTCGATAGTCAACTTCTACCTCTTCATATTCTTCTTTGGTGTCTTGTTTATCAGATTCTTCTACTTCCATGAATAGAACTCTTTCTGTCTCACTGTCACTGACTTCATCTTCATCTGATGAGGATATGTCTTCTTTGGTGCATAAGCTTTTCTTGAAATCTTTCCTTGTGGTTCTTTTGCCTTTATATGTTTGTTTGCTATTTGAGTAATCTTCATCATTCCTCTTATTGTTCTTATGAGGACATTTGTTAGCAAAATGACCAATACCATCACAATTAAAACAAATCAATGGAAGCTTACCTTTATATCTGTCATTGGTTCCCTTCTTATTCTAACAAAGTTGGCCACTTTTTCATCATCTTTCGAGATGTCATTGTTGCTGCTATGTTCTTTTGCCTTTTGCTTTGACCTTTTGGATGCTTTAAAAGCTACTTCTTTTATATCTGGATTTTCCTGTTCAGTTCTCATTTCATATGTTGTGAAGATTCCATGTAGGTCGTCCATGCTTATTGAGTCTAGATCTGCTCTTTCTTCTAGTGCTAATATCTTAGGATCAAATCTCATAGGAAGAGATCTTAGTACCTTTTGAACAATTACAGATTCTTTAATTTCTTCTCCCAATCCTATGATTTCATTTACTGTTTCAAGGACTCATAAGAAGTAAGCTACAATATTCTCATCTTCCTTCATCTTTAGTTGTTCGAACTGACCTCTGTAAGTTTGAAGCTTTGCTGCTTTGACTTTTGAATTTCCTTCATAAATATTTTGAAGTTTGTCCCAAATCTCTTTAGAGGATTTAGAATGTATAACTTTGGTGTATATTGATTCACAAAGACCATTCAGAAGTGAATTTGTGGCTTTGGAATTATTTTGACTGAGTTTTATTTCTCTTTCACTTGTCGGTGGAATTGCTGGTTCTTTGTATCCATCTACAACTGATTGCGAAATTTCAAATCCATGTGCCTGTATATATGTTTTCATCCTTCTGCTCCAAATGCATACTTATGTCCATCAAACTGTGGTATTCCATTTTTATACATGTTGTTTCTCTCCATGATCTACCTTTCAGTGGTTAAAATGATTCCTGAAGGAACCTGCTCTGATACCAATTTTTGGATTACTGAGAGGGGGGTTGAATCAATAATAGAGAAATTCAATCCTTTTTAACAACAAAATGCAAGTGTTATATCAATGTAGCATTATCATCCAATAGTTGCAGAGTAAATAAACAATGAATAAATGAGCAATCATATATATACATAGTACACCAATGTTTTTATGTGGAAACCCAAAGTGGGAGAAAACCACATAATGTTTTTTTCTTATATGTCTTTTAAAATTACATTCATTGGAAGCAGAAACTTCATTTCTTTTCCAGCTGTAATTAGAAGGAGGCTCCAACACCCTAGCTTCTCAGGCTGCAGCCTAAGGGAAGCTCCAACTCCCCAATTCTCCGGCTACAACCAGAAGGAGGCTACAACCCCTTATGTTCTCCGGCTACAACCAGAAGGTGGCTACAACCACTTGTCCTTGCCCCGTCCAACCACCCTGAAGTAGAAGAAGAATGATGGAACCACTATCACACAATCACTGTGAGATATACCACTGTAAAATTGTACCAACCTATACCACTGACCTGCAACCAACCTATACAATTTCCCTGCAATCAATATGTACCTGAACTAAACATGTATCAACCAAATACAACAGATACACTACCTGTAGTTCTTCATCATGCATATGTACGTGCCCTATATATACAACATCATGCATATGTATGCGTCTTGTTTGTTATGAATCCTATGTGTACCCTTTGAAAAATAGTATACAACAGATACATGACCTGTAGTTCTGAAACATGTGTATGTACGTACCCTATGCATACAACAACTTGCGTATGTACGTGTCTTGTCTATTATGCAACATGCGTATACCTTCTGAAAACTAGGGTTTTCTTTCTTCTGAAAACTTCTGACCCTCTAGAACTTATTTCACATAGATATGAAACCTATCACTGTATCCAGACTATAACTGTATCTTGTGTTGACATGTTTACAGGTAGGTGTGCTTGTCATTGATGGCAAGATCAGAGTATGCAACGATGGAAAAATAGGGACAACGTAATCTTAGAAGAGAAAGTACAGAGGTGCACGTAGAGTGAAAGAGTGTGCTTGTTCATTTGATGGAAAACAGGCAGGCAAGGAAGATCAACAGTGCAGGGATAATGGCATGGAAATATTAGAAGCATAAACTCCATTTCGGAGTTTCAGATACTGGGAGATTGAGAAGTCAAGAGTCGAGACTCTTCAACACATGAGTCCCAGAGTTGCGAAATCTGGAACCTTGAAATCCCAAAACAAGCACATCTACCGGAGTTTTGGATACTGAGAGATTGAGAAGTCAAGAGTCAAGACTCTTCAACATAGGAGTCTCGTAGTTGCAAAATCCAGAACCCCGAAATCCCGAAATAGGCACATCTACCGGAGTTTCGGATACCAGGAGATTGAGAAGTCAAGAGTTGAGACTCTTCAACACAGGAGTCCCAAAGTCATGAAATGCGAAATCATGAATTAATCTTAGCCGTAAGATCAAGGTTTGATCTGGACCATTTATCTGACTCTATTTCGGAGGTTCGGATACCGGGACTTGGAGGTAACAAGAACACTTACAACCGGACTGCTGAAATCGTGATATGCGAAATCGCGAAGAGATCTGGACCATCGAATCATCTAGAGTGTGGACCATTGATCCGACTCCATTTCAGAGCTTCGAATATCGGGAGTTGGAAGAGTCAAGTGACGAGACTCTTCATCACAAGAGTCCCGAAGCGACGAAGTGCGAAACGCCGAAATCTTGAATCAGGCACAAGGAAGGCCCATGAAGTGTCGAATTCACAAAAAGATCTGGACCGTTGGGTCCATAGGAAATGTGACGACAGATCATCATGTCCCTGACTAGAAAGTCAAAGGAACGGGGTTCCCTAACCTCTCAAACTCGCGATATGTGAAATCGTGAAATGCCAAAATGCGAAATTACGACATGGAGGATATATCAGAGATCGCAACTTGGAGAGTCGAGATGCCTAGCAATAGGAATTTGTGACATGCAAAATCACGAAAGGCCGAAATGAAAAATGTTGAAATGATCGAAGCTAGTCCAGCTAAGCTCATTTTTTGGAGTTTCAGAGAACGTGACTTGGAGAGTCGAGATGCCTCACAACAGGATCGCCGAAGTGCCAAAATGAAAAATCGTGAAAGCATTCTATAGATAAGTGCTCAGTCACCACTGGTGGTCACATTGTCAAGAGCTAGAGAGTTGAGTTATAGAAGCCAAGCTCCATTTCAGAGACTTGGGGATCGGTACATGGAGTGTAACGAAATATTCACCACGGTGATCTTGAAATGCCAAAGTGAGAAATGGTGAAATAAACGCAAGAACCTAAGAAGTCAATCCAACGGTGCAGATGATTTTGAATATAATTTGAGGGTTACTGTTGCACTTCACAACGTAACTACTAGAAACGACTGATGGTCTCTGCCAGAGGACTTGAAGAGGCCTCAGTGTGATCACTAGAGAAGATGAAGAGTCTCAAGGCATCTTCCAGTGGAATGAAGACTATTCATACAGGCGATTGACAGATGGAAGAGTATTGAAGCTTGTAACTGAAATAGAAAGGATAAGCTTGACTATGCTAGAGAAGACTATGAGTCTCAACTGCCAGAGAGGCTGAGGAATATTAGCATAACACCCAGTGATATTGGACGCGTGGGTGGAACCACCAGAGAAGCTAAAGAGTTACCATGATGATCAGGCAGAGACGACTAGAGATGGGAGATGATGCAGAACATAGAGAGGTGTTGGGACAACGGTGGGAATAGATGTGAAAGAGTGAAGTGGATAAAACACCCCGATGTGGAGGAGATTGGTGTGGTGTGAGTATGTAAAGGCATGGCGACTATAGCATGCACAAGGAGCACAAAGACTATAGGAATGGAGAATAAAAGAAGAGATGGGGGTTGTTGCTGTTGAGGGTGATTGACGTGTGAAGAAGGAGACATAGTGCAGCAATAGAAAAGGAAAGAAGAGGAATGGTGCATGGAAGGGAGATGGTGCACAGAACATAAAATGCAGAAGAACAAAAAAGCGCAAGGGTGTGCAGGAAGACAATGAGGCATATAGAGCAAGGCAGTGTAGAAGAATAGTGATGAGACTGGTAAGCCATTGATGAAATTTATATGACTGTAATAAGTTTTAGTAGCAACGATTTACATTTCAGGGTGGTTAAGAGGTGCTAGGGAGGACTGTTTTCCTAAGAGGTTCAAGTGGGTGCTTGAACACAGGGAGTTGTAGCTTCCATCTGGTTGCGACCAAAGAAACCAGGGTGGCTAGGTGGTGCAAGGGAGAACTGTTGTTCTTTTTTTTACAGGTTGGTGCATGTATGATTAGAAGTTGGTGCTTCCATCTAGTTGGTGCTGGAACACTTGGGGAGTTGGTACTTCCTTCTAGTTGGTGCTAGAGAAACTGGGGAGTTGGTGCTTCCTTCTAGTTGGTGCTAGAGAAACCAGGGAGTTGGTGCTTCCTTCTAGTTGGTGCTCTCAACAAGTAGCAGCTTGCAAAAAAGAGGTTGCAGCCTCATTCTGAGTTGGTGCTCATATGTATGATGATGTAAAGAATGTAAAGATTACTTATCATATAAAGAAGAAGAGGTTTTTACCCTTTATGGGTTTCCTCAGGAAATATTTGTCTATGTGTATCTCATATGTGTGACTGATGCTGAATGTGCTATTGCTTATTTCCCTGCATTATTGTGATTGTCATTAAGTGCTTTGTAAAGAGTTTAAAATAAGAATAATTGTTTAAGCATGGTAACAACTGATTCATCCCCCCTCTCAGTTGTCCAACATCCTGTGCATGCATCCTTATACATAACCTTTACCCAAAAAATCTATATCTCTCTCTAGTCATGTGCCATATAAGTGTGTGTAAATGAACAAGTATAATAACCCTCACATGATCTAGACATAAAACCCTTTCTAATATTCAACCTCTCAATACATCAACCACTTCATAAATACAAGATTTCAACCATGTACCACAAAAACCCTTAGTGATATGCCAAGAAATACAAGATGTGCCTCAACTCTAACAAGAAGTATCAATGATAAATATTGATTATACCAACACTATATTTCTATAGATATGACTTATAAAGAAGATCCCATGCAGCCACTAATCTCTCTAGGGAGAATCCTCAAATATCCATAACCATTTCTCATGCATACATCAAAATCTAACTACTCATAGAAACAAGACATACCTTTTCAACCAATGGATAGATTTGATGTATCTTATCACTGTAGACCTTCCCCGGAGCTTGATCTCAAAATCTAAAACCTTGGCATCTTCATCTTCTCAAGTTTCTATGGATTTAACCTCATGTGCGTGCCCTAATACAATGCCATCCTGCATATGTAAGCACCCTAATACACTGTTAGCCCACATACACCTCAAAAATTAGGGTTTTTTAGTATTCGCTGCAATTACAAAAATTTCACTGTCAACCCTTCATGCTAACTCAGACTTTCACAACGTCAAATGTATCAATGAGTACTTGCAATAAGCCTTACACAACAATAGATATTCAATGTGTTCAAGTGTGTTTAAATGAAAGACCTTTGACTCTTATTTATACTTTCATGTAGCTTCCTCAAGGGGTTACCTTCTAATCATCTTAACCCACTTACCTTATTTTATGGTTAACCCACTTATAACCTCTTGTCCACTTAACTTAAACACTTTCCATAATTAGTAAGTTATCCATTAACTTTATTATTTAAATAATTTACTTTGCATCCTTTTTTACTTATAGTACACGTATCGCTGCACTTTATTTTTTAAATAATTTCTTCTTTGCAAAAACTTTGACTACTTTGACCTTTTGGGGCTTCTAGATGACTCATGAGGGTTCTCCAACTTCACATGGCCATAACTCTCTAAACATGAGGAGTTATGTGACGTTCCACATACCACCGTGTTAGCACCATATGCCACCTTTGGATCGCGGCATAGGTAAGCCTAATACCCATCAAAGTTTTATGTCCATGTTGGTTATTAAAGGGATCAAATGGGTGCGGTTTCAAGAAAGTATAGTCTTAACTTAGAAGATTGGGTTGGTATGCACAGATAGGTGAGGTCTTGGTCTAACTTCAGTGAGTAGGTTTTAGTAAGGGTGAATAGGAGGAAGACTTAGTGAGGAAATGTAGAGGTCTACAGAGGACATTAGGTCTTTGGACAGCCCAAAGAAGAAAAACTCAAACGTAAGAACTTCTCAAATTTAAATCTCAAAGAAACTGAAAGGAATTGCAACAACACTATAATCAAACATCCATTATAATGCCATCACAATAATTCAAGTGAATCAATCACTCATAAATCCTTCAATACCAGAAGCGAATAAGATGGAATAAGAAAGCTGACTGTCATTAAACAAGAAGTCTCAACATCATATACATAACCAAAAAACCAGAATGTTCATTAAAACTTTATAATACAGGAGCTTTGCTCTACCATTGACCATTACAAAATATAAAAACTGAGTATATATACTTAGAGAAACTCGCCCCCTTACAAAAGTACACTTTGGTTGCTGCATTCAAGGCTTGACGTCCACATCTTCTTCTGTCAGACCACACCTGCATTCTTCTGTTAGACACGATCTCAAATCGATATGGCTCTAGCAGGGAAAACCGTCCACAGGGGTACCATAGGCTGACTGCTCCAAAACCTCCATGTATTCCATTTATGGGGTGAAATGAGGTTTCAAATACCTCCCCCTGTTTCCATTAACTTCCTGCATCAGAATCAAGAAGGAGGCCGACACTCGAAAATGTTCTAGTCAGGCTCATAATCCTTTCCAGTCAAAATTGACGCCTCGAGGCTTGTAAGGATTTTTCTTTGTGGCCACTTAAGCGCTTTTATCCTTTGCGCAATTCCCCTTCATCACCCCACACGACTGCAGGCTGTGACCCTACTCTTAACCAAAAATGGAATTTCGAAACTTCACATGTCGGGAGTTCTCGCTCCCCTTGATTCATGATGTTCCGATACCCGAAACCACAAAATGATCCATCTGGATCAATGGTTGGGTCTGACCCGAATCTGACAGCCATGATTGGTTCCTTGAACACTTCAGCGACCTACTGCTTGACATGTGCCTTCTTTCTTTTATGGTCCTGCTTTTCCATATAAACTTGGGTTATGACCGTGGGCCCAACCCATAGGCGCGTTGCGATTTTGTGTCTCCCGGATTCACGCTGCATTCCTTGCTAAAAATTCTGAGTCATGAAATTAAGGCTGCTTGGATCCTGCGCCACGTACCCTTCTGGAGCCAACGACCTTGATCATTTCACGACATCGCGTTTCACGAGTTCCCATAACTCGTCTTGTTGACTGCTCCCTTCTGCGAGTTAGCGAAATGCTGATCCAACGGTCTGGCTCTCTTTTTTGATCGATGACCACAATTACATTTACATTTCAGGTCTCAGGACTTTGGGCTATGTATGTACCTTTATGACAAGAACCATGAACTCTCAATTCTCGATCCTCTAAAATTTTCCAATGTCGAATCAACGACCCTTGATGCCCCACAATTGGACGACCCAGATCTACTTTTTTGCGAATCTCAATTTCGCGATTCTTGTTGGATAGTTTTACAACACTTTGAAATCCTGATTCCCGCGGTCTCTTGCTTTCATTGAATATTGAACTTGCTCGCTCGCTGGATTTGAATCCACATAAAAATGATTCAAGTGTTGCGCTTGGTGCTCATGACTGCGACTTGTGATCAATTACTCGAATGACTGGCTGAGGGCTCGGGCCGACAAAGGTTCAATGACAGAGATAAAGAGGGAAGTGATGGATGACAGGGGAGCCTATGGTCGACATTTCTCAGGAAACTTTGACAGGGAAAACCAGTCAATCAAAAGGATGAAGACAAACGAAAGAAAAATGCACGCGAGAGGAAAAAACTATGATCGGTTCTGCGAAAGGGGAAAAACAGGAAAAAATTGCAGACTTAGGTAGAAACCATAGACTCATAAGACCTTGAAAATATTAAGTGCTAACATTGGCTCCAAAGGGGATGGCATGCTCCCTACGAGCTTCCAAGAATGCGCAGCCCTAGTGCCTTGCTTTGGGTTATGGAGTTTCCTATAAAAACAAAAACATAAAACAAGAACAATATCTGCAATGGTGGGTGCTGACTGCAGCTTTAAACAAAAAAAATTTTCATGAAGTGCCCATTTACTGGGCCACCAAAAATTTCATCTCCCTATGAATTCTGCAATTTGTAAGTGCTATCTAGGAACCTCTCATAGATTTTGAACGGGCCGATCCAAAGGGCTTCAAATTTACCTTGATTTCCCTTGTCCTGCTTAGGCGCATCCCATTTGAGTACTAGGTCTCCTGGATGGAAATCCTCCTTACTTCGCTTCCTATCAAAGCCCTGCTTGATTTTTTGCTAACGGTCATGTGCTCTGTCCATCACCTTCTCTCTAGTCTGTTGCACTTCTACCAACTGATGTATTCTCCTGATCATGTCATCAGACTCTCCTTGACAGTCTTGAAATAATTTCGCCATAGGCAGGGCGAGATGAGAAGGAAAAATTTCTTTAGTCCCATACACAAGTTGGAAAGGAGAGATACCTAGGGACCTCTTTGTTGTCACTCTATCAGCCCATAGAGAAAATTTGAGCTTTGAATCCCAAGCTTTCTTGTTATCCTCTAACTGTATTTTAATGATTTTGATGAGTCTTTTGTTAGAGGACTCTACCAGTCCATTTCCTTGGGGGTATTATGGGGTAGAGTGAATCAACTTGATTCCAAACTGCTCACAGAATTGGATTAATGGTTTGGCTTTGAAGGATGCTGTGTTATCTGTGACTATTCTACTGGGGCAATCGAATCTTGCTATGATATCCTCCAGGAAAACGATGATCACCCTGTGAGAAACACTCCTTGTGGGAATAGATTCTATACACATGGTAAAGTAATCTATGGAAGTTAGGATCCATCTGTGCTGACCACTGGACGCAGGTTGAATTTCTCCAATGAATTTCAGGCCCCACTGCTGGAAGTGCCCCGAAGAAACCACGGGTTTCAATGGTAGGGACTTTAGCTTCTTCTTTTCGGAAAGTATTTGACATTTAATGCATGCTCTGACTTTTGTGAAAACATCAGTGAACAGAGTAGACCAGTAGTACCCAACCCTGAGAATTTTGTAGGCTGTGGTTTTCCAGAAGTGATTTCCCCCACAGAGGCTGTCATGGAAATTCAATATAATTTACTGGGCCTCTTGTGGGTCTAAACATATCAGAAGCACTCCTAGAGGGTCTTTCCAATACAAGACCTGGTCGATAAGGCAATATATGATTTCTTTGAGCTTTAAAGATCTTTCCTTTCTCCTTCCCATACCATCAGGGGGCCTTAACTCATGCAAAAAAAATATAATATCTTTGTACTAGGTGCATTCTACCAATGGAGGGATACCTTGAGGACCTCTACTAGACAATCCACTTTGTGGTTTTTCTGAGCAAGTATTGATGAATTTAACCCCCAAGGATCTACAATTAGATTCATCCAACAATTTGGCTAAACCTTGACCTTTGATCAATTTGGTGGGCTTGATCTCTAGATAAAATTCAAGGATTTTGGCAATCCATCGGCTCCTCCTCCCATCTATGTCTGGCTAAATGAGAATTTCCTTAATGAAAACTGAAGGGATGTATGCGATGACCTTTGATTGCAAGATGTAGAATCTGAAAGCTTTGAGAGATTTAACCAAAGCATAGGCCTGCTTCTCCATGATGTCATATTTCACCTCAGCGTCTCTTAATGCCCGACTGGAAAAGGAAATGGGTTGCTCCAACGCTTCAACATTCTTTTGCAACAGAATAACCACTACAATGTCGAACGAAGCAAATGATAAAATGAGGAAATATTTTGATTAATCAGTGTTGATAAGCATGGGTGCTTCAATCAAGGCCTTCTTTATCTGATCAAAGGGATTTCGAGACTCAGTGGTCCATTTGACCACGTTTCCTTTCCTCAACATGGTTGTTATAATCTTTACCATCTCAACAAAGTTAGAAACAAACCTCCTCAGAAAATTAAATTTTCCTGAGAAAGATTGGACTTCTTTCTTGGATCTCGGGAGTGACAAGGTTTGGATTGCTTCAACTCTACTAGGATCGATCCTGACTCCCTCAGCTGATACTATGTGGCCCAACAATTTTCCCTCCTTCATGGAAAATGACGATTTCCTTGGATTTCAAGGGAGACCAAACCTTCTGCATTTCAGGAAGAATTTCCTCAGATGACAATATTGTTCTTCATCAGGTCTGGGGAAGACTGTTAAGTCATCCAGATAAATGACCACAAATTTATCCTTTTCTCCAATGAAGGTGATATCCATGGATCGCTGGAAGGTCACTCTTGCGTTCATCAATCGAAAGGGCATTTTGGCATACATGAATGTACCCCAAGGAGTGGTGAAGGTTGTCTTTTCTCTGTCTTCAGGAAAGACAGAGATCTAATTGTATCTCGAAAATCCATCAATCATGGATATCCTTGATGCTCCAGTTACCCTTTGTAATATGTGTTCCATTTTCGGCAAGGGGTAATTGTCTTTCCTTGAGCTCTTTTTCAAGTTCCTGAAATCGACAAAAAGTCTGATTTCCCCACTCTTCTTTCTCACCGGGACCAAGTTGGCCACCCACTCTGAATATCTCAAAGGCATGATGATGTGGGCATCGAGCAACTTCTTTACTTCTCTCTCCATGATAATCAACAACGTAGGATTTATTTTCCTTAATTTATTCTTGAATGGTTTGGCCTCTTCCTTTTGTGGAATATTATGCTTAATAATGTTGGTGTCATATGTTCCGAGGTCTTCATATGTCTAGGAAAACCAATCAGCAAAATCCTTTAATAACTCAGCATACTCGACTCTCTGCTTCCTTGATAGGCTACTCGACAGCTTGACATATTTAGGGTCTTTCTCTGTGCCAATGTTGCATTTGGCTATGTCATCATCATCAACCGACCTCTAAGATTTCACTGCCACATCATTGCTATCGAATATCCTTTCTAAAGGGACTAGTCCCTTCAGAATGTGATTGCTCGGTAACTGCACAATATGATGTTTAACAAGTTTCTTTAAAAATACATTAGTATGTGGGTTATTTTGAGAATCAAGATACTGGTCTATGTGTAATGCAGAAAATTCATCAACAGTTTCGAGGAACCCCTTGATCTCAAGGTCAACTTCAAACACCTTCCAATTCTTGACATTATTCGGTATAGAGGGTCTGTATTTTACTTCGATATCATACCTGAGCTTGGGCGGTAGAGGGACACTGAAATTGCTTTCCGAAACAACCAAAGAATCAACCACTATGTTCTCCTCTCTCAGAATGAATGAAATGTTGAAAGTAATGGAAGAAGTGTCCTCAGACACACACTTTTATTAAATAGGAAAATAAATTACATAAGAGAATTTGCAAGAGTTTACACCCGAACAACTTAACACTCTTGCAATGAGCTATATAGAAGCTAAGTGTCCTAACAAACTCTAGTTATAGATCACTTATTAAATAAACAAGTGTCCATTTACAATAAATGCTATCTTAACAATCTTCTAACTATGCTCCTAATTTAGAGCCTAAGATACTACAATTTTTTAGAGTCATATCTTTTACAACAATACTATATTTTTAAATGTCTCCATTTATTAATCAAATGTTCTAGATTATTAATTTAATATACTAAATTAATAATCATTTTATTCTAAATTATTAAACTATGATATTTGTATTTTGGATTATCTAACATTCCCTCCTATGATCCAAAGATACATTACAACAGATACCAAGTTCATCCCTGAACTTAGTAAATTTTATTCTGCCAAGAGGTTTCATGAAAATGTCGGAGATCTGATCTTCTGAAGGACAATAAATTGGCTTGATGACATCCTTTGCAATGAGTGATCTGATATGATGATACTTGGTGTCCACATGATTTGTCTTTGAATGAAAAATTGGATTCTTGGCAAGCTTAATGGCTATCAATGAATAATGATGTAGCTTTTGTTTGAGAAATGCTCAAGTCCTGCAAAACTCTGTGTAACCAAACAATTTCACATGTTTCTTCCTAGGATGAGATGTATTCTGCTTCTGCTGTAGAAGTGGCAACTGTAGCTTGTTTCTTACAATTCCAGGACACTGCTGCTGAACCCATGTTCATTAAATAACCTAATGTTGATTCTCGATCATCAATACTTCCGGAAAAATCAGCATCTGAAAATCCACCAAGTACAAAATTTTTAGTCTTTTTGTAAAGAAGACCAAAATATTTTGTTCCTTGAATATATCGAAGAACTCTTTTGGCTGCATTCCAGTGGTTGTCCTGTGGTTGCTGCATAAATCGTGAAAGAATACATAGATCTGGTCGAGTGTTTTTCAAATAAATCAAGATGCCAATCAACTGTCTATAAATAGTGTTGTCTACCATTCCCCCCCCTACAAATTTTGAAAGTTTCAAGTTTTGTTCCATAGGGGTAAGGGATGGTTTGCAATCCTGCATGCCAAACCATTGAAGAATTTATGCTGCATACTTACTCTGAGAAATTAAAATATGATGTGGATGTTGGAATACATCAATTCCAAGATAGTAGTGAAGTAGTCCCAAATCAGTCATCTTAAAACCTACATGTAAGTCATTTTTCTCCTGTGAAATATGATCATCATTGTTTCCTGTAATGATCAAATCATCTACATACATAATAAGAATCACCAGATATGAACCTTGTTGACGGATATACAAAGTATCATCAGATTCACTTTTTTGAAAACCAACCTTCCTAAGGTATTCATCCATTTTGGTATACCAAGCTCGGGGAGCTTTCTTTAACCCATATAAAGCCTTAATTAATTTGTAGACTTTATGTTCTTGCCCTACAATTTCAAAACCTAGTGGTTTTTGCATATATACATCTTCCTGTAAGTCTCCGTTGAGAAAAGCACTTTTTACATCCATTTGAAGAACTTTCCAACCTTTCTAAGCAACCAATGAAAGTGTTAATCGGATGGTATTCCATTTAGCTGTAGGAGCAAAAGTTTCCTCATAATCAATGCCTTCCTATTGCGCAAAACCTTTAGCCAAAAGTCGTGCTTTATACTTGTCAATTTCTCCATGTTGGTTGTATTTAATTCTGTAAACCCATTTTCATCCTATGGGTTTAACACTTGTAGGACAATCAACAAGTTTCCAAGTGTTGTTATCAATTACTTCTTGTACTCTTCAACCATAGCATGTTGCCATTCTTTATGTTTTACTGCTTCTTTGTATGTGGAAGGTTCAGTAAAATCATTTGCTACCAAGGCAAAATTTTCTTCACTGTTGTTTGACCCCCTTGTTCCTGTTTTATTTTGCTCATCAAGCCTTACATCTTTCAAAAGTTGAACTAGCCATTTTGGTAGTTGATGTTCACTTGTTAGAGGATCTGAATTTCCATTATTTTAAATTGGATTAATGTAAACTGATGTTCGTCAATCAGTAGAAAATTCTGGAGGTGGAGAATCATTGTCAAATGAACTGCCACTGCTAGGAGAGTTTGATGAACTGCTGGAAGACCCAGATGATGTTGTTGAAGTAAATGGATTGGAACTAGATGTATCATCTTCAAATGAAGGAAAATCAAGTTCATACAAATTATATGAATTTGGTTGACTTTGCATTTTACCTTGTCTTTGATTTCCTTTAGTTTCTAATTTTTGAAGAAGACTTTTGATGTCTTCAACACTCTTACTTTCAGTTTCATAAAAAATCACATCCCTACTTACAATAAGTTTTCCGTTGGACAAAAGTCGGTACCCTTTCTTCTCATTAGAATACCCAATCATTGTGCATTTCAAGCTTCTTGAGTCAAGCTTAGTTCATTTTTCTTTCGGAACTAAGGCATAACATACTGATCCAAAAAATCTAAGATGTTTAACTCAAGGTTTGAAACCAAACCATGCTTCATAAGGTGTGATTCCGTCTAAAGAAGCAGTTGGAGATTTGTTCCTTAAATAGATAGTTGTATGGATTGCTTCTGCCCAATATGTAGAACTTAACATTTTAAAGCTTAACATGGATCTTGCCATTCCTAACAAGGTGCGATTCATTCGTTCTGCGACTCCATTTTGCTAAGGAGTGTAGAAATTTGTAATATGTCTTCTTATCCCATTGTCTGTGAAATAAGTTTTGAATTCATTAGAAGTGAATTCCCCTCCATTATCTGTCATGAGAGTGCCTATCTTTTCTTTAACTTCATTTTCAACAAGTTGACGAAAAATCTTAAACTTTTCAAATACTTCTAACTTTTTCTTCAAGAAGTAAACCCAAGTCATTCTACTGAAATCATCAATAAAGAGTGAAAAATATTTGCAACCATTGAAATAAGTATGTAGTGGTCAACAAACATTACTGTGAACTAGTTGCAACCGCCTATTTGCATGCCAAGAACTTGTTAGAAAACTCTCTCGACTTTGTTTTCCATAAATGCATGCTTCACCTTTTGAATTTTCCTTTTTGAAACTTGGAAGTCCCTTAACCATCCCTTGTTTTTGAAATTGAGAGAGACTTTCAAAGTTGAGATGTCCATATCTCACATGCCACAATATTATAGGTGAAATACCTATACTTACTGTTCCTGCAAAGTCTGAATGCCTTGGAATAACTGTCCCTTTCATCCTTAACAGTTTTCCATCTTCATAACTTGTCATCACTGTTTTCATATTTTGTTTGACTGAATTAATCTTAACTAAGCCATCTTCCATAATCACCTGATGTCTTGCTTGTCGAATCGTGACTAAGGACAACAAATTCTTTTTAAAGGTCGGTACATACCATACATTTGAAATCATTTGTTCTCCAATATCAGGTAAATAAACTTTAACTACTCTTTTTCCATAAAGAGTATGTTTGGTATTATATGCAAGAAAGACAAAATTAAGATGGCATTCTTGAAAATTCCAAAAGAATTCACGTCTGAAAGTCATGTGTTGAGATGCTCCTGAATTTAAAATCCAAGCATCTTCATAATCACTTTGAAAATCAGTGGAAATCTGTAATGCTAAAGATGAGGTAAACACATATTCTGAACCATCATCATTTGGATCATTTGCAAACTGTGCTGTGTTTTGATGAAACTTGGAAATTTTATCAATGGAAGTTCGACAATCTTCTGTATAATGACCAACTTTGTACATCTTCTACAAACAATTTGACTGAAATCTCTCCCTCTACTTGAATTCTGTCCTCTGCCTCTTCTTTGACCTCTATGTGGAGTTTGTCCTCTGCCTTGATTGTTGCCTTGAAAATAGCCTCTGCCTTGATGATTTCCTCTTCCTTGAAAATACCCCCTGCCTTGAAAATTATTTTCTCTACTTTGGCTTCGACCACGACCTTGTACAAAATTTCCTCTTCCTCTACTTCTAGAACTGTCACTTGAAGATTTACTTGTGTTGGCTTCTGTGAAAAAAACATCTTCCCCAGCTTGCTTTTTCTTTCCAAAAGTTTTGTTGTGTTGAGATAAAATTTCACTTAGTTCATCAAATGCAAGCTTATCTAACTTGCTAGTTACTTGTAAAGTTTCCAAAAAATGTGTATAGGAAGAAGGCAGTCCAACAATTAAAATTGTGGTCATGAAACTATCATCTAATGCTTGAAAACCAACATTTAGTATTTCCTGCTTAATGTTCTTAAGTCTGGAAATATATTCATGTACATCACCTCCTTTAGTCAATTTTTGTTGGAGAAGCTTTAATTGAAGATCAACTTTATTTGATTTAGGTTGAGTATCAAATAAATCCTTAAAAACTTTCAAAGCAAACCATGCATCAGTAGTATTTTCAATGTTAACATACATCTCATCATTAACTGAAGATTTAATGAGTGTTAATTCTTTGGCATTTTTAACTTCCCATTTTTCTAATGTAGCTGTATCTGTAGGCTTAGTTGGCTTAGTATATTCATTACATATATCATGCCAAAGTTCATTGTAAATGAGAGCACTTTCAATGAGATGTTTCCATGTCTTGTATGATTTTGTGTCTTCAAGTTTATCGGAGTCAGAGAACAAATTAATTAACTTCGACATTGGAGTGTGGAATATTCACACCAAAACAAAATCAAGCAAAAGATATCAAGATGAGCAATACACCAGACGCATCACACAAAAAATGATCTATCGGGGCTTGGCCTTGACCCTCGTATAGTCGTTGAAACAGGAGAAAAATGAATGAGCTTGGCACTTGGCTCTAGTCAAATTCCAAGTAACTTTCAAAATTTTACTCCTTACAATGCTCTTGCAAATTTTAAAATACTTTTTTTTTTTAATTCACCCCCCCTCAAAGTAAAAAATACTTTGATTTACAAAATTTTTGCTACCCCCCCTCAAAGTAAAAAATAATTTGAGTTACAAAATTTTTGTTACCCCCCCCAAAAAAAAATCACAGTGTAAAGAGGAATTGATTACAATATATATTCATTGAGCGCCGCCTGTAACCTGTTTCCTGCAAAATATTTTGATTAGTATCCCTCAGTGGAAACTAACCTTTCAACACATTCTCCAATGAATCCTCATCAATGAAGCTTAGCTTTCTGTAATGATTCATATAAAGAACTAGATTCTCCACATTGAGTCCAACCAATTTTCTACCCAACTGTTGACGAAGCTTTGAGAAAACTGTTTGGTAATTACACAATCAATACTTTTTGTAGTCTTATGCACCAGTCCATGCACTCCATGCACAGGCAAGACCAAATCTAGACAAGTCATTTGACACCATACATCGCTATGATTTTATTTGTTGTTTTTAAATCGGACGAATCGACATTGTTCATCATGTCATTTTGCACATTTCACACCAGTAGAGTAACAAGAGCTACATTCAGAGCTGAGAACATACCACGACTCAATGTTGTTTTAAGAATTGATCAGGATGGTAGCACCCAGTGAAAATATTTCCAAGCTCCCATTGCCGCTGTCCCTAATGATAACAAGGAGCGAGTAGTAATCTAGATGTTGCCTAGAGTTTATAGACAAACCGTCTATATTCACAAAAAAAAACTCATCAAACTCCAAGGATCTCGTGCAACAAAAGAGACTGTGTTAACTTGACATAACACAACCAATACACTTATTTCTTGGTTGGCAGGACATTGCGTATCTACTTGACAGAGTTCTAGTCATAAAGATTTAATGACATCATGTTCACCTTGCCACTGAAAATCGAAACAATTTCATGGGTTGACTCATAATCTGTGAAGAAAGATGAATTAAAGAATCCTTCAAGTCCCCTCTTATTCTTCTAGTGCATATGGAATCATTTCCAAGGGATAATCTCAGTGAATTTATGTTGGTTATTCATTTCGTGTGATGGTTGGGAGCTTCAAAACTTTTCCAATTGCGACTATTTTACCACAATATAGAAGGCAACGCCAATTTTTTTTTTACTTCTCTGCATATGGTGGTAGACCCCAATCACCTGGGATAAAATCCACTAATGAGATAAGGACCCGGTCTGCTCCTTGACATAAATTCGTGTCTAAGTTCGGATTAGGAACCATAACTACTGACATGCCAACATTTTTAGCTGCAGCTATACCCGTTGGAGCATCTTCAAGACACGATACATTTTCTACTTTGGGAATTTCTGAGGAGAAATTGTAGGGAGGAATTGGATTTCTTATCACAGTTTTAAGATTAATATAATAGTGGATTGGATTCGAGGTCGTGAGCGTTTAGCACAAGAATTATATTAAAAAAATGAAAATAAAAATCCTTTTCCCTTTTAAAAAATTGAACAATAACTGACCAATTTAATGATTTCCTTGGCCTGTAGCGTTGGGATCTCTTCCTCTGATCAACTAATCTCCTCTTCAGTTCAACACCATTACTGGAGCTTTGATACTACAATAATGGTAGAAGTGTCCTTAGACACACACATTTATTAAATAGGAAAATAAATTACATAAGAGAATTTGCAAGAGTTTACACCAGAACAACTCAACACTCTTGCAATGAGCTATATATAAGTTAAGTGTCCTAAAAAACTCTAGTTATGGATCACTTATTAAATAAAAAAGTGTCCATTTACAATACATGTTATCTTAACAATCTTCTAACTATACTCCTAATTTAGAGCCTAAGATACGACACCTTTCTAGAGTCATATCTTTTACAACAATACTCTATTTCTAAATGTCTCCATTTATTAATCAAATGTTCCAGATTATTAATTTAATATCCTAAATTAATAATCATTTTATTCTAACCTATTAAAGTATGATATTTGTATTTTGGATTATCTAACAGAAAGCCAAGAAAAAACTGTCAATTATATCCCACACTTCATTCCTATAATATTTGAGCCTTGGATGCTTGGCTTGGTAAAAATTTTTGATCAGATTCACAATTAGCTTTGCATCCCCAAACACAGATATCTCTTTGATTCCCATGTCTTTTGCAGCTCTCAAACCCAAAACGAGAGCTTCATATTCTGCCATATTATTGGTAGCTTCAAATTCTAACTTGTAGGACAGAGATATAGCTTCCTGAGCATGTGAGACAAAAACTACTCCGACACCAGAACACTCTCTAGAGGAGGATCCATTAAAGAACATTTTCCACACAATGGTGCTCAAAGGGGGAGTTTCACAGAGATTAATGGGCTTTCTGATTTCAAGAGGAGGTTCAGGGGCATCGATTAGTTGCAATAAGATGGATCCCAAATCAGTATCAAGGGAAAATATAGGATGATTGTTGGGGTCTGCCTCATCACTGATTATGTAGGCCAAATTAGCCTCTCTGTACAGTCTTCTATGCTCCCCTCCGAAGACTAGAATGGTGGCATACTTGAGATCCATTTGCAAGTTTCCCCCGCGTATTTTTATCCATGATCTCGACAAAATCATGCCAAACTTGGGGGGAACATCGGCTACCACAATGTCCATGACCACACTCTTCATGGGAAGCTGAAATAAGGTCACGACCAGATATTTGATGACCTTGAGACATTGCAATCTCCTCGAATCAAACAAATATAAATCATGATAAGATTTTGTGACTTCTAATCTGAGTTCTTCCATGACAATCTTAGGCATGAGATTATGAGATGCCCCTGAATCCATCAGACAATTATGTAACACCTTGTCATGTATGTTTAGAGATGTGTAGAAAGGAGGGGATGAATCATATCTTTCTTCTACCATAGGACCTAGGATGATTGCTGGTTTTTCGTCTTGAAGGTTTTCTGATTCTGTGGAATGGCATAATGGCTCGGGCTGCAACAACTTAGAGAGGGATTTTTTTAAATCTTCGTGCTTGACCAGCTCTGAAAGGGGTACATGAATCCTGATCTTTTGGATTTTGTGCTCAAAACTAAAGGAGGAGGGGGGCTTCAGAATTTCTCTCACTTCTGGGCCAGGGTCCTTGGCTATTGGTGAGGAATTTTGAGCTTTCTTTTCCTTGTTGGCGTTTGCTGCAACTTTAGCAGGTTTCTCTTCTCTGGGAGGCTGAGTAGGGATGTCAGACTTGTCTTCTTTCCTCTTGGATCCCATGTTTTATTTGTTGGGACTAGTATTGGCCTTCTCATCCTTACTCAGATCATTTATTTGGCTATCAATGAGGGATTCTTCGTATGCAGATTGAGTTAAATGGGGAAATGAGGAGGTATCCCCAAGACAATGGATTTCAGGATTAGCTTCCTCTTCCTCTTCATTAGTGACAAGGTTATTCTGGAGAGGGGCTTGAATTCTTTGATCATCCCTATCCCAGCCTCTTTGATATATTGGAAGTATCTGAGGAGCACTATTAGGTATCTTGAAGGTGCCTTTGTTATCAACATTTTGAGTGTTTCTGTAGGCTTGTCTTGTTTCAATATTTATTTTCTCCATATCAGTGACAAGAGATTTCACTAACCTAACAAGCTCATCATTTTGAGGGTGGGCAGTAGAGGAAGAGGTTAAAGTTTCAGACCTTCCATTTTTTCTGTCCCTATTAGCCTTACTCCTAAGCTCATTTACCGCCATAATATTGGATTCTACTTCAATGGCTGCATCTTGCATATGAGCCAAGGAGGTAGCTCTCCTTTCTTTTAATAGGAGGCAAAAGTCAGGGTCAAAAGAACTAGAATAGGTAATCAATGCAAAGGTTTTTGTAGGCTTAACCTGAGTGGGAATTTTGCTATACATTTTATTAAATCTCTTTGAGAAGTCAGAGACAGACTCCCCTTCCTTTTTCTTCAGTGATCCAAACTCCGTAATATAGTAAAGGAAATCCTTCCTATCCCCCCAATTCTTCAAGAAGGCTTCATCTAGGGCTTCAATCCCATCGATAGATCTAGGAGGCAAGGTCCTAAATCACTTCCTAGCCTCACCTTCAAGGCTATGAACAAAAATCCTCATCCATATGTCTACATGCATGATGACATGATTATCTGTAAAACTGTAAAAGGCTTCAAGGTGTTCCTCTGCGATTATGTCTCCTTCGTCTGTGAACTTGGGAAACTGCTTAAGGTAGCCATCCGCTGGGAGGGCATTCAAAGGCTGAGGAAAAACAAGGGGGGCATACCTAGTAGCTATTATAGCTTCCATTCTAGTCATGGGGGGATTTGTGCCTGCCATAGGGATAATGGGTGGAGGAAAACTAGGAGGGGAAGGAGTTTGAATAGGGGAGACTGGAACTGAGCTTTCGGGAGGAAATGGGAACAACAAAGGATTTAGAGAAAAGGCTACAGGGCTTGAGGGAGGAAAGGCTTCTCTTCACGCAGTAGAAATAATAATATGCGGAGGGGTGGTAAAGCTTGGAGTAGGGAAATCTCCTGAGGTGCTGGGTCTAAACCATGGTACAACTTCAGGGGATAGAGGAGTGACAAGGATTTCTCCCTCCATTTCAAGACCAGGAGGGGAAAACTCAACAAGAACACTCCCAAAATTTAAAGTTTGGGAAACTCCAACAGAAGGTATAACAGGAGAATGAGAAGCATAAATTGGAGTTTCTATAGAAGGATCATGAAAACCATCAGAAATACCTGGTTCAACCATGGAAGTTCCTTATTGAAGGGCCTTTTTCCTTTTGAAAATTTTCTCTGGCTCAATGTAGGGTGTCACTAGAGGCAGTTGTGGAGTAGACCTTGTGTGTCTGCCTCTGGAAGCCACAACTGAACTAGTGGAGTCGCCAGTGGATTCGCCTTAACGAAGTCACCACAGTGGATTCACAGGGTGCACAGTTGCAATCTTGGATGAACTAAGTTCTGATGCACCTTTAGAACTAGTAAGCTTTGTCATTCAATCCCAGGGAAAATCTTCAATTTCATCCCCAACAACGATGCCAGAAATGTTAGCACCAGATGTCACCCTTGGATTGTGGCAGAGGTAAGCCTGATACCCATCAGAGTTTTATGTCAAAGGCTGGTTATTAAATGGATCAAATGGGTGCAGTTTCAAGAAAGTATAGTCTTAACTCAGAAGACTGGGTTGGTATGCACATATAGGTGAGGTCTTGGTGTAAATTCAGTTAGTAAGTTGTAGTAAGGGTGAACAGGAGGAAGACTTAGTGAGTAAATGCAGAGGTCTATGGAGGACATCAGGTCTTTAGACAACCCAAAGAAGAAAAACTCAAACACGAGAACTTCTCAAATTTAAATCTCAAAGAAACTTAAAGGAATTGCAACAACACTATAATCAAACATCCATTATAATGTCGTCACAATAATTCAAGTGAATCAGTCACTCAGAACTCCTTCAATACCATAAGCGAATAAGATGGAATAAGAAAGTTGTCTGTCATTAAACAAGAAGTCTCAACAGCATATACATAACCAGAAAACCAGAATGTTCATTAAAACTTTACAATACGAGAGCTTTTCTCTACCATAGACCATTACAAAATACAAAAATTGAGTATATATACTCAGAGAAACTCGCCCCCTTATAGAATCACACTTTGGTTGCTGCATTCAAGGCTTGACGTCCACATCTTCTTTTGTCAGAATGCACCTGCATTCTTCTGTCAGACACGATCTCAGATCGATATGGCTCTGGCAGGGAAAACCATCCATAGGGGTACCACAAGCTGACTACTCCAGAACCTCCATGTCTTTCATTTATGGGGTGAAACAAGGTTTCAACTACCTCCCCCTATTTCCATTAACTTCCTGCATCGGAATCAAGAAGGAGGTTGACACTCGAGAATGTTCCAGTCAGGCTCATAATCCTTTCCAGTCAAAATTGGCGCCTCAGGGCTTGTAAGGATTTTTCTTTGTGGCCACTTTTTGCGCTTTTATCCTCTGCGCAGTGCCCTTTCATCGCCCCACATGACCGCAGGCTGTGACTTTGCGCTTAACCAAAAGTGGAATTTTGGGACTTCACATGTCGGGAGTTCTCACTCCCCTTGATTCATGATGTTCCGATACTCGAAACCATGAAATGATCCATCTGGATCAACGGTTGGGTCTGCCCCAAATCCGACGGCCATGATTGGTTCCTTTAACACTTCAGCCGCCTGTTGCTTGACAGGCGCCTTCTTTATTTTATGGTCCTGCTTTTCCATATAACCCTGGGTTATGACCGTGGGCCCAACCCATAGGTGCGTCATGATTTCACGTCTCGTGAGTTCACGCTGCATTCCTTGATCAAACTTTCTGTTACAGGTATGAAAT
>ML796877.1:200606-217342 GCA_009831015.1 Picea engelmannii
CTTGGATCTTCATTAGGCTTGGCCTCAAACTTTGGGATGTCCGAAGGCAACTTCGTCAGCATAGGAGGCCAACGCGGATCGTGACAGATAGGATCATTCAACAACCGTGTTAAATCCGGCAAGTGTAACGTCGTCAAGAAAGGGATTTTAGGTTGCTGCTGATAGCTGGGATAAAAGGGTCCTGGGGTTTGACTGGCACCAGGTTGCCAAGAAAAGTTTGGTTGCTGGCCCGGGTTCTGGTAGAAACCATGGCCCTGACCAGCGTAAGGGTTTTTCATTTGAGGAGACATCATTTGCGGATTCCCCATGAAGGACATAGGATGCTGGGCGTTCATCGTGTTTGACGGACTTTGGTAAGGATTACTCCATGCCGGTCTTGTTGGGAGAGGCATAGTAGTTTGTCCGGGGTTCCATTGACTGTGGAAAGCATTACCCCAGAACGACATTCCAGTGGTGGGAACGGATCCTTGTCCTGAGTTCCAAGGTCCTAGTATATGTGCCCCCATTGCAGGAATAGTACCCTGTGTTGGATTAGACTGTCCAAATATGGGAGTGCCCCCAGATGGGAAAGCAACGGGTGTGAACGTGTTGTTACCAAACGTCCCGTTCCAAACAAATGGTGACGAACCTACCGGTAGAGTTTGCGCAGGTGGTCCCTGACTCCCGGCTCCAAGTGAACTCGTGTGTACGGGCTGCCCGGCGGTCTGTTGATGCGGGCCACCGAGCGATGGGGACGAAGGAGGAATATGACCTCCAGCATGAGGAAAAGCATTGAAAGGAGCAGGAATGCCCCCATGTTGACCTTACAGAGGAGCGTTAGAGCTCCCTACCCCCAGACCCAAAGTCTGTAAAGTGGAGTGAGTGAGTGCAGGACTCGTTCCTGAACTAGGCATACCGTATGAAAACGGAGCGCCTGTCGCACTAGATGTGAAGGGATTTGTGGCCGCCACGATAGATGGGGTTGGTCCACTTTGCGACGAAGTCGTGGCCGGGGCCATGGTGGTCTTGACCGATGACGGCAAGTTAGGAGATGCTTCTCCTATGGTAGCAATAGCGATGGGAATGGAAGAATTCCCAGTTGAAGTGATTTGTTCCATAACTGGATTAGGCGGTGATAGGCGTTCGTAAAATTGAATTGGCACAATAATGTCCGGCCAAGTATCAACATCTAAGGTTTCAACCGATCCAAGATTGGCGATTGATCCCTCTGGGAGTTGTTCGGGCTCAATGGTTTGAAACCCGGTTGCTTCGAAAGACCCTCGTTGGTCTAACTTCCGCCTCAGTGGTGGCGGGGGTGGCTCCAGTATAACTGGCGGCAGGCCTAGAAGCCTTTGTGACCGGCGGAGCTCTGAATCCTCCACTGTGTGAGAATATTCACGACACGCTAAGGTATTCTACATGAACAAACAGTAACACGCACTAAAAGAAAGCCCCTAGAAGATAAATCAAGCAAACACTAAACTAGTAGGAAGAACAGTTACAACAACCAACACTAGAGAAATTTACCGGTGCAAGTGCAACTCGAATACGGAAGCACCCTCCGGGTATACTCTGCAAAGCGTTGGTCTGATGTCCGTCCTAGGTACCGCGGTATACCCCCGCAGTCACCTATGTATGTCCCTAGAAAAGATTGGCAACTAGTTTGCCAGCACGTGAACAATCATCAGGCGGGTACAGTCGGCAGTCGGGTAGACCACAATGAGCAGGGTATCAAGCCCAAAACCTGTCAAGGGTATCGAGAGAAAATGGTCCGGAAGACGACTGAGGACCTCGAACGGATTCCAGACCCACAAAGCTCCGTGGAAAATGCAAACGACGGAATCCCTTAACAGATCCTCTATATGTGTTCTCCGCAACGCTCGGTCCAGCTTTGGAGGGGTTATCTCCGCTACCTTTCCTTACGCGACCTCGTGTTTAGCCCCTGTGTTAGAGGGGGGTCCTGAATAAATTTCCGTAACTGGACTTCTACACTCCCTATTGACAGACTCCAATGTTTGGTTTGGGTGGCCTTGGAGAATTTACTCTCCAACCTATTCCAAGGCCCTATTCCTGAGCTAGTGTATGCACCCTACAAACAGAAAAGTCTACTTGATTTTAATTAGCGTTTCTTTTAATGGGATTTTTAAGTCTCAAGGTGCGAAAGTGAAACTGATGGTGTGTAAAAAGACTCAAAGCAAAATGAACAAAAATGCTTGGAAACAAACTTTTACGAAAATGCAAAACCAACAACTTTTCAGTAAAAAAGACTTATTTTCTTTTCAAGTTTACTAAGATTTCATGCAGTAAATATGAAGGACTTTCGCTCAGATCTGCGAGATACTTAGACTAGACATGCACTGCAAAAACTTATGCAAAAAGACTTCTTTCCTAGCTACTGATGCAACAACACAATCTTCAAATCAAGAAGAAAATGAAAGAAGAATTTTTATTTTATTTTATTGCAAAATAACGCAACAAGGAAAAATGATGACAAGAACAAAACCAAGAGAATGAAAAAGAAAACTCTGGCTTAAAGCGCAGATCGCAAAAAGAAGCAGAGCACAAAATGCAAATAGTAATCAAGAAAGCACCAATTCCAACACTTGCCTAAAAACCATAAAACAAATATTTTTTCTCTTTTGTCTTTTCTATCAAAACATCAACTAAACAACCCAGGCTAAGGATAAGATGCCCTAACCTGCTGACTGTGCAGCCTTAGACTCTAAACCCTTGAGAGGAGCTCTTCTCACCACAAGAGGGGATGACTGCCCCACCCAAGCTGAAAAGCTGCCAATCAAGCCCGCGACTGTCACCAAGACAGCACGCGTGCAAACGCGTGCTGAGCTCTTACAGCGCGCGGGTACCCGTGAGCTAGCCTTAAACAGGCCATGGGTCTGTGTAAAAGCCAAGATAAAACAACACACAGGCAGCCCAGTCCTAAAAAAGGCCTCTGGTATTGACAACCAGGGTCTCTAAAAGGCTTGGGTGCTATTACTTCAACAGAAAAGGAAAATTTACAAAAAAGAAAACAAATGCAAAGAACAACTAACACAAAAAGGCAGACTGAAAGCAAGAAAGTAAACCACCAGAACCCAGACAGGATCCAGAAAGCCCCCTGAGAAGGTAAACTTATGACAGGGAAGAGGGGACTGCCTCTTTAAGCTTCCTGGGCTCTACACGCTACTGAAACCACTACAGCAAGTGTTCAAACGTGGGCTGTAGAAGGTTAGGGCGCGGGCACACGCGTGCAAGCCTTCTGCAGGCCGTGTGTACCTCTGTGTGTCCCGAGAATAAATGTCAAGCGTCAGTCAAGGAAGACTGGTATTGATAACCAGGTTCCCTGCTAGCATTGACCTAACAGACAACAAAATAAACAAAGAAACAGAAACTGAACTTCTTTAAACTACCCAAAAGATCTTTAACCGAATCTGGAAACCCTAAGAGTAAAATATCCCCAGTGGAGTCGCCAATTCTGTTGTGGGGTTATTCTACCCTACGAACTAACAAGCTAGGGCTTTAAACTTGTACGCAGATCATGACCCTTAAGAAATAACTTTTAACCTTCTACCCCAACCTAAAACCCTTTTTCTCATGCAAACATGGGAAGAACCAACTAACCTTTTTATCGACGGTTGGTGTAGATCCTCTGTTGAGCTTTTATCCCCTTGCTGCTGCTGCTCCTTCCAAAAAGCTTTCCTGCAATCAAGACAAAACTACGCATGCATGCTATTGATCTACTAGAGGGTTAGAGATTAAACACAAATCAAATAACGCATATAAGACTCATGTATTTGGGGCGGGAAAACTATCTTTTTCATTAATCTCAATATGAACCAACTTACAATGATTATAGAGACCGGCCACTGTTCCTCGATCCTGATCCTGGGCTCCTCCTCTTCTTTGTCCTCCAACTGCTCTGCTTGAATTCTCCTAAAGCTTGAGGAAAGGCTAAAGGGTTGGGACAAAACGGATTCGGCAATTTGGCAGAGTTTCTTTGCTATGATTTTCCTCCTTTGAATAGTACCCCTACCCCTCCTTTTATAGGCTAGAAGGAGCTAGGGTTTTAGGCGAACTCTCGACCATGCATGGCTGGGAGTTCCAGTTAACTGACAAAAAGATCCTCGTCCCGGCGGAAACTTTCCTGATTTTTTGCTTTGTTATGTAAACGCGGGCTGTAGTGGGCCAGCCAGCGTTCCAACGCGTGCTGCAAAAGTCCTGCCAGCGTTCCAACGCGCCCAGTGATAGGTTAGGGCGCGGGTTACTTAATTTAGGAGGTTTTTGAAGAGTCTGTTCAGCATGGCTTTGGCAATGAAAGGCAATGAGTTGGCCTGATGCCAGGTAAGCATGGATAGTGCAATTTAGGGTTATAACAATTGTGTCAGCAGAAGGGGTAAGAATTGATCTAAGTAGAGTAGAGGCCATCCAATCCTTATATTTTCCTAGATCCAAGAAAGAGGTTTAGTCTTTCTTGGGTAAAATCAATTTTCTAAGAAGATTCATTTCTAATTTTGCTGAGTTGGTTAAGCACATTACAACCATGCTTAGAAAAGGAAGCAAGGAGAAATGGACTGCTGAGTCCAGAAGTTATTTTGGCAAAATCAAAAGGGCATTGACTGAAGCAGTTGTGCTCATTAGCCCTGACTATTCTAAGGAATTTATGATATTTTCTTTTGCCTCATCTGATACATTGGCTAATGTTTTTCTAAAGAAAAATAAATAGGGGTTAGAGCAGCCTATTTCCTTTTTCAACAGAGCATTGAGGGATGCATAAATGAAGTAGGATATCATGGAGAAGCAGGCATATGATTTGGTCAAAGACCTCAAGTCTTTCAGAGTATACGTTCTGCATTCAAGGATTGTTGCATATGTCCCTTCGGCCTTAGTAAAAGAGATATTGATCTATCCTGACATAGATGGGAAGAGAAGCAAATGGATTGCCAAAATTCTGGAGTTTGACCTGGAAATAAAGCCCACTAAATTGGTAAAAGGACAAGGTTTAGCCAGGCTGTTGGTTGAATCAAACTGCAAGGCTTTAGGGATTAATTTCATGAACATAAACTCAAAAAATCAACAAATTGAGATTGCTAATGAAGACTCTCATGTCAACTTGAACTTAGTAGTATGCACCTGGTATAAAGACACCATATATTTTCTGCAGAAGTTGAGGCCTCCTGATGGTTTGAAAAAAAACAAGGTGAGAGCTTTGGAACTCAAAGAAATCAAATATTGTCTCATTGATCAGGTTTTGTACTAGAATGATCCTCTTGGAGTTCTGTTAAGATGTCTAGACCCACAAGAGGCCCAAAGAACTATAATTGATTTTCATGATAGCTCATGTGGGGGAGATCATTTTTGGAGGACCACAGCTTATAAAATCCTCAGAGATGGGTATTTTTGGCCTAGCCTTTTAATTGATGTTTGTACAAAGATTAGATCTTGTGTCAAGTGTCAAAAGTTTGTTGGAAGACTGCAACTCAAATCTTTGCCTTTGAAACCTGTAATGGTTTCTGGACCTTTTCAATAGTGGGGTCTTGACTTCATTGGAGAGATCCACCCAGCCTCAAGTGGTCAACACAGGTGTATTTTGACTACCACTGATTATTTTACCAAATGGATAGAAGCCATCCCTACAAGGAGTGCCTCCCACAAGGTAATCATAAGCTTCCTTATATCATGTCCAGATTTGGTTGTCCAAGCAGGATTGTTATAGACAATGTTGCCTCTTTCATAGCCGAACCATTAATTAATTTATGTGAGCAGTATGGGATTACATTAATCCATTCCACTCCCTACTACCCTCAAGGAAATGGTTTAACAGATTCCTCTAACAAGAGCCTCATAAAGATCATCAAAAAATTGTTACAAGACAACAAGAAAGCTTGGGATTCAAAGCTAAAATTTTCCTTATGGGATGATAGAGTTACAAAAAAAAGGTCACTTGGCATTTCCCCTTTTAAGCTTATGTATGGGGTTGAGTCTATTTTTCCCACCCAACTTGCCTTTCTTGTGGAAAAATTCATTCAGGACTACCAAGGAGAACCCGATGATATGGTCAGGAGGATACTGCAGATGGTAGAAGTACAATAGACTAGGGAGAAATTGCTTGATAAAGCGCAAAATCATCAGCATAAAATAAAATGAGCCTTTGAAAATAGGGTAAGCAAGGAAAACATGGTAAATTCAAAGCCTTATGGATTGGTCCCTTCAATATTTTTGAGGTATTTTCAAACAACACTTATAAATTGCAGAACTTGGAGGATTTCGAAGTTTTTGGTGGCCCTATCAATGGGCACTTTTTGAAAAGGTATATTGTTAAGCCGTGATCGGTGTTCCACCATTGTAATTACCACTTCCTTTTTATTTCTATTTTGAATAAGAGACTCCATAACCCAAATCCAAGGCACTGAAATTGCGCATTCTTAGCATCTCACAGGGAGCACACCATCCCCTATGGAGCCAATGTTATCGCATGAGGTTGTCAAGGGTCATATGTGGTTGTTGTTAATACATATGTCTGTACCCTCATCTCATCTCTCTCTCTCTCTCTCTCTCTCTCTCTCTCTCTCTCTCTCTCTCTCTCTCTCTCTCTTCCCCACCACCAAGTCCTAGGATCTTTCCCTCTGACTGATAAAGTCATTTTCCCCCTTTATTGACGACCTGGTTTCCCTTGGTGTCTTGCCCGACCAAGTCTCGGGTCGAAGATTTTCTATTTTTCTTGAAGAAGGACGAGCACTCATCATCATTTTGACTCACATTACTGGTCATTTTGTTTCTTGAGCCCATAACAAGTTATCCAAGTCCTTGTTTACACAGGAAGCAACCATGGGCATAAGGTGCAACACTCAAAGCGGTCTATTGCGGGCTCGAAGCAAGCAAGCAGGAAGGTTCAATTTTCAACGACGGAGATCCCAGGAGCATTTCAGATCAATGATTCTTGGTCTTTCAGAATGTCAAAGTTGCACGATTTTTAAAGACCAGCTGGAAGCCTCGAAGTTGCAGATCAAGCACCACACTTCCTTCTAGATCGGAAGGTCGTGATTTACTTCGGGAGTTTTGGCTTCCCCACTCCTGATTTCCCTTGAAGTGATTTTTCCCGAAGTCACAGATCAAGCACCACATGTCCTTCCAGATCGGATGGTCATGATTTACTTCAGGAGTTTGGGCTTCGAGAGTTTCGGATTCCCCACTCCCGATTTCCTCCAAAGTGTTTTTTCTCGAAGTGGCAGATCAAGCGCCACACGTCCTTCTAGATCGGATGGTCATGATTCGTTTCCAAGTTTCAACATTCATTTTAGGCTGCCATGTCACTCCAAGTCCGTATTACAAGATCTACATGCATCTCCCCCTCGAGAACCAAGCACCAAAGACACTTGGCACCCATCAGTTCCGACGCGTGGCACTCATCTATTAGAGACACATGGTGTCCATCTAGCGCTGACACATGGCACTCAATTCAAACATTTTTGGACATGTCTTCATCCTATTTTAAAGTGACACATGTCACCCCTCTGTCTGCGACATGCCATCATAGTGATGTTAGGCCACCCCGATAGCTGAGGGAGATCATCCTCCGGGAAGTGTTCTAGTTCAAGCATCAATATTAGCGCCATATCCACGCACGGTTTTAATGAATCCTAGAGTGGGTGGGTGGATAAAATTTAGTGGTGGCGCTAAAAGTAGCAGGGTTTGCTAGATCACGGATTTGCATCAGATTGATGACCACACTTCATTGCAGAGATGCAACTTGCTCGAGCGTTAAAATTATTGAGCGGTCTCGCAATAAAAAATGTGGTATAGTAAAAGAGATACGTGGCGGAAGGTGGTGAATTGCGGGCTCAAAAGAGGTGTGAATCCAAACCGCCTTTGATGGCCCCACAATCACATGCTTATATAGCATCAAATCCGAGAGCATCGTGTTGCAGCGCCCTAGGCATTAAGCCTCATCCCGATCTCGATGAGGGATCAATTAATGAAAAAGGAGTGGTGGTTGAAACCTCGACTCATTCCATAAATAGAAGGTGTGGAGGGTCTAGCCGTGGAGATAGTACTGTCAACATGAGGTACCGCAATGAACTTTCTTTCCTGCAGGCCCATGTTGAGATGAGTGTGCAGTTGACAGGAGGATACACACACAGTCTGACAGAAGAAGGCGCATATGTAAGGCTTTGAATGGAATGGCCATATCACACCCATGGGAGTTGTGGGCTGATCTGAGTATAAATCGATCATTTCAATATTTTGTTAAGGTCATCAACTAGTTGAGAAGAGCTCCCTATTGTGTAATTTTAATGCCAGAGTTGTTCTCTCGTTATGTATATGATTTGAGACTTTCGCATTAATAGAAGTCAGTTCCTTTCATCTTCTTGTGTAAACTGTGTTGAAACACTCGGGCATGGAGGATCCAGTCGAGGGTTGTGGTTGTATTGTAATGTAGGTTTGATTATAATGAAGTAGTGACCTGTTTTAGTACTTTTCTTTGTTATCTGATTTCCCCTTATGCTAAAATTCCTGGGCATGGAAGATCCAGTCGAGTTGTTGTAGTTGCATGGTAATGGAGGTTTAATTATTATGCAGTTGTGATATATTTCAACATCTGAAACTTATGTTCAAGAGTGCTCTTTTGCCTGAGTTTTTCTTCACCAAGCTGCTTGAAAGCCGAATGCTCATGGCAAACTTGTCCACCTTTCTCACTAAGTCTTCCTTTTTCTCACCTTTAATCTTAAACCACTGACTGAAGTTAATGAGGACCTCACTTCTCTATGCATTTCTTGTCCAGTTTCTGTGTTAAAACATTCTTGTACTGAGTTTTTTCCATTTGACCTCCATTCATAAAACCAACATCCACCCAATATTTTGATGGGTACTGGGCTTATCCCCTTGCAATATGAGGGTGACTCTCAGTGCTAACATGTATATGGTAGCATGGTTAATGCAATCATTCATTTAGTATATAATACTTTTTTGCTTGAAATATCAATAATGAAATCTATGAAACTTAGTGACTTGAAGACATCTACTAAGAACCTAGTGTGTATGTTGCAACATGGTTAGTGCAAACATGCATTTAGTATATGATCTACTTTTTTTCTTGAAATATCAATAGTGCAATCTTTGAAATTGTGTTGAAGAAATGTTTTTGTTTGTGAATCATTACCTCCTTTACTGAATCTTCTATATAAGGAAGAATTATCTTTTGGATTTTGTATGAACATAAAATGCGAAGCATATTTATTGCAATATTTTAGAACTAAATATAAAAGATCTCTTAAAACTTGTATAACTATTATTGGTGGTGTCCCCACTTAGCTTACCGACACAATTTGTCTATTCATCGTTATGCACTATTGATTTATGTCTTTGAAAATGGAAAGATTAATTTTTGGAATTATTGTGTTAATGTGAGGGTGGGGGTGAGGGTGGGGGTGAGGGTGAGGGTGGGGGGAGAAATTAGTGAAAAAATAATAAGTTTCAAGGGTGGGGGTGTGTTGACGGGCGTTTATGACACACCGTCAATTGGAAGGGAATAGTCTAGTCCAAGGTTGTCTAAATAACCCAAGTCATTTGGAATAACTACCCCTGATGGGTTTAACGACTTCATTAGTTGATAAAGGGATATAATCTAAACTACGAAAATAAAATAACTAACTATGCATTAACGAAGAACTACTATATACATTCACTATTCTCACTTTTATATACAACATATACAAATAAACAGGTGCAAGATTTACGAGAAACCTTATAAACTAAGGTTGTAGAAGAGAACCAAATCTTAGGAAAAAATAAATAGATTTAGAACATACTACTAATCTAATTTTAACCTTGAAACTAAAAAAAAAAAAGGAAAATAAATGAATGTAAATAATGATGTTTTAACTTAAATAAAGAAAGTATTTAAGCTTAAATGTTAATTTACATTCATAAAATATAAATCAAAACAAATAGAAAATCATTAACCTATGATTGGCTAGTATTTAAAGAGAACTTTTGGTTGTTCCTTCCTATATAACGTTGCTCCAACAACCTGTCTATTAAGAGAAATTTATAGAAGGATGTTTTGTAATTCTAAGATTGTGACAGTGTCAGGATGAAAATCACTTTGACTGACAATTTAAATCTTATTTAAAATGCAGAAAGAACAACTTTCAAATCATGTTTCTTAGTGAATATATGATAGACTAATCAACAATAAGAAAAATCTCAATTCAACAATTATATCTTTACAAATCTGAATTACATGAATAAACTCAATATAATATAAGATTTGTATCAAAATAATGCAATCACCAAGACCAAGATAATTGGGATAATAGATTGTTAAAGATTGACAAAATTAATACATAAATGATAGCAATTAACCATGTATTGATAAAACAAACTAAAGATAATTTAAATCAATGCATAATAAATTACTCAAAGAATATGAACCATAATCAAAAGATATTATAATGAAAACAAAACCATTTTACTCACTGGACAAAAGCCATTAAGCAATATGGAATTTCATATTCTTCTTCGAAAATACTGGTCCATTCTCCCAAATATTCCAACCATCTGTTACTTCTTTTGAAAATAAAAAGTTTACAAAATAAATAATATACAAAATAAAGGATAAAAATCTTCCTCTGAATTTCTTGGATCTCCTTTGGCTCTGAACTTTCTCATATATTTATGCAATGAATGAATAGTCTGGGCGTCACTAACAATTTTCGCCACCTGAAATTTTCCTCGTAAAGAAACAAAAATATCTCTCAAACCGCGCATTTGTTTGGGAAAAATCTCGCATGTAAGCTAAATGGGTCCATTCTGCAGATGGATTTTCATCTGTTTCTTGAGATTTCTCACGGTTTGTCTGCAATCAGTCCCGCAAAATCATCTGTTTGTTCTTGAACGCATTTCCAAATCTTATCTGTTGTTGCTTATAAATTATTTGCAGCAATCCAATGTTATTTTTGGATCAATTATCTTGAACGTATTTAGATAATAAAATCAACCCATGATCAGATCCGTACCAAATATCTGATAATACACGTGAAACAAAAATAAACCAATTTAATAACCTAAATATAAAAATTGTGAATAAAACAAAATCTACAACAATAAAATTAAAATGAATTTAAACTAAAATCTAACTCTAAGTTGTAAACAAATATTGGTTACATTTCCTTTCAAATATGATCTTAAAATTCTAGAAGCTTCAAGTTGATGGAGAGGAGAAAATATTAATTTTGGGTTTCCACAAAATCAAGCAAATGATAGATAATTCTTTTTTTATTTTGAAATGAGATGCAAAATGACAAAAGAATTTAATTAATTAAACCTACCAAATGATTTTGTGAAAATGAGAAACCAACCAAGATATTATTAGATGAAGTATTGAACCCATTATTCAAAATAGTCAAACTTGCTAATGAGCAAAAGATGAAAACATAGTTATAATTTAAACGAAAACAAACAGATGAAAAAAAATAATGTTTTCGTTTAAATTAACATTTCAAATTTGATCAAATGTGAACAAATGTCATAGAAACGATGTGTCACAATAAGCTTTCTTCCTATAAAATTCTTTGTTATTAATCCATGTCTTCAATCTAACCATTCTCATAGAAGATAAATTCAATAAGGAAGAGGTAATAACAAACTCCAAATTATGAAGCTCGTCCATCAACATCAAAACTTTGTAGAAAGAAAAATGAAATGGCATTTGAATTTCATGAAATTCAAACCAAACAAAAGAAAAAAATATAAACTCAAACCAACCTTGAAACAAAGCAAACCAATATCAATCCAATCAAGTCAAAGGGAAACAAAAGAAGAATCCAAGTAAAATTTAGAGGGACCCTAGATTTTGATTAAATAAAAAGAAGGGGGTTGTTGCAGGCAGCCAGCCAGCAAGGTGCGAGTGAGGGTGAGGGTAGGGGGAGGGGGGACAATGTGAATTTAAAGGGTGGGGTTGGCATGGGACAACGTGCATTTAAAATGCACATTGTCCCCCCCTCCAAAAACGTGCATTTCAAATGCACATTGTTCCGACAGCCATCCCCATACAAGATGGTTATTTCAATTTCATCAAGTTCTCTTTGTAGAATCCTAGTGGATACTTAGAAGTCTTGTTCATTAAGTTGGCCACTATGCTTGTAACTAGCTATGATAAAAAATTTAGACAAAAAAATTGAGTTGGATTATCATAAATTATATAGATTATACACATCAATGTTTGCCCTTATTTATGAAATTATGGTAGCATCATTTCTTTACATGGGACATCATCGTGGTTTCTTTGGTAATAAGAAAATGTACAAGTGTCTCAATACAATGGACAAATGGACTAGTTCTATGAATTGTTGTCTTAATTGTTCATGGACTTGTTTTCTATACTTGATGTAGGGCCCCTTATTTTCCAATTACCAATTACCTACCAAGAACATAGTCTAGTTTTGATATCAAATGTAACATGCACACACACAATGTGGTATTATGAGATATGATTCAATATGTCATTTTACTTGTGTTATTTCATTCATTATTTGGTATTGTTTAATAAGTATTTTATAAGCTCATTTTCTAAGGCATTTCCAAGGTATCATCCCTCTTCAATACAAAAAATCTATGAGTTATGTTGGCTCTATTAAATTTATTGCAATTTCTTATTTTGTCATATGGATTTTGAATTATAGTGGTATTTCATTTTTTTTTTCTTATTCTTATTTGGTGTTTACTACAAACAAGATATATTGTAGTTTCATATCTTTTTCATATGAATTTTGAATTATAATGGTATTTAATTATTTTTCTTGTTCTTATTTGTTGTTTACTACAAACAAGAGAAAGGACCATTTCTTGTTTTTTCATGATTAAAAAAAATCCATAAACTTTTACTAAAAATATTTTTTAAAAACTGTAAATAAATTAAAAAATACAAATATTTATTAACTTTACAAGTATAAAATTAGTTTAAAAAATTTAATTTTAATAAATAAAAATAATATTATTCAAAATTAAAATTAAACACTAATCACTATTATTTTTTTTCTTATTATTACATTTTCTTACCTTTCAATTTTATTCATGTTCTTATTACTTTTTAATTTATTTATAATTATTACATTTCAATTTTATTCATAATCTTATTACTTTATCACAAATTAAATTACCATTAGCATGACCATGACCCACTTCTCATTTAAATTGGCATTTAACATTCTTATAAATTTTGATACTCTTATAAGAATGCCTATAATACTAATAACTTTGAGTGCGTTATTTTCTTATTATTTTTATTTCATTTCCAATTTGTTATCGTACTCGTTCATTTCTTTGTCACGAAGATGAATAAATGAATATGGAGATCTTCCAATGTTACTTTTTTTTAATCCGTCTGTTATTTTTGTTTGAATATTCATCCTTCACTCTTTAAAAGAAATGGCATACACTTTCACTTTAAATTTAGAATTCGCATAAACTTTCACCATGTGATCAATGCCGGATGCCTCTCCTGCACGGAAATTAGAATGTTTTTTTTTAACAAACTTTTTGTATTTTGTATAGTATTAATGGTTGTAATTATTGTAATTTATTTTGTAATTTATTTAATTTATAAATGTAGTAAGAGAGTTATAAATATATTTGGTAAGAGAAATACAAGTATATTTGATTTTAATTGATTAGTATATTTTTTATTAATTATTTTATTATTAATACTAAGTTAATTGTTCAATGAAAGATGTTTGGTTTAAAATAAAGATGATTAATTTCATATTTTAAAGCTCTAAATCATACTTAGCTTATTTAAATTGCTATTTAAAACTTCTTAAACATCCTTAATGTAAATATGGTTGTTTAGAAGGCAAGTTTAAAAGATTGTGGAAACTTTTCAATTTCCATGATTTGATTGAGTTTTGTAGTTATATTCTTCTTACATGGTACATGTAAAGACAATGTAGTTTTGCATGATTCGCATTCTGACTTCACCTAGATCACATAATACACATCTATATGATTTATGGTCTATGGACTTCCATTTTCATATTAATATTATAAATGATTTGAAAATATTTTGAACTAAACAATTAAATTCAATTTTAATAGAGAAATATTATATTTGAAATTTTGGTGTTAATTGGTGTAGTGATCTAATTATTATATGAGAGGAAGATGGTGTGTACTATCTTGAACCAATTGATATATATTTTTTGAATGGATGTTTCATTTACATATGTTTGGTTTAAAGTCTACTCAACATTTTACTTTAGATCTGTAATTTTCTTCTTCAAATTTACAATCACTAGTACATATAACAATTATTCTGACCAAAGAGATTTAATAGTTAGTGAAAAATATTTTTTAAACTAACATATAACCGAGTTTTGAGTTTAAAGTGGCTATATTAATAGTTGGTATCAGAGCTTGTTCATAGAAAGGTTGGTGAATAGTTGGTGAACTCTTCACCACTATCTCAACGATAGTTGGTATCAAAGCATGTTCATTGCAGACTTTGAAGAAGGTTCGATGAGCTCCTCACTACTACTACAATGGTGATAGTGGTTTTGAGGCACATTGCGAAGCCAGTTTGGGCGTAGACTTGGTGATTGGTTTGGTAAGGTGGACCGACCTATCATAAAAATAGTATGGGTGCATACTTGCTTGTTTTGAGGAGCAAGTTGACACAATAATAGGTGAGTGTTACGAGGAAAATCTCTCTATGGCATGGGGTAAACCACAACAGACAAAATGTTGGTTGTGGACCCTGATTATCTTCCTGATTCAGAGGTCTTTTACTTTCAGCCATGTTTATACCCCATGAAGTATTTACAACCCAGAAGTATGTACATTCGTCCATGCGGGGGAGTGCAGAGGGGGGGTACCCCCTCTGTGGGGTCCAGGGGGGCTATCCTCCTGGTTGGGGGTTTGGGGGCAAGCGGGCCCCCAGCGGGGGTTTAGGGGTGAAGCCCCTGAAGGAAAAATTGCCTTGTAAATGCATATTGTAATTTCATTGTAAATTTGGACTGTTCATTATAAGGTTGCAAATCTAACGATAGAGATTATGTTAGGGTTTTTTGCCCTATAAGGCAACCCTCTTTTATGAGGGAAATGTATTGCGGCTATGGTTGATGGCGAATATTGTATTCTAAAATCAGAGACTGTGAGAGAAAGAAGAGGAAGTTACAACGGGTTTTTTGTAGGTTGTATCCCTTCATATGATGGATAATAATAAAGGAAGGACCTGGCAATTTCTCTGGTGGACGTAGCCCACACTGGGTGAACCATGTAAATCTTTGTCTCTATTGTATTGTGCATCTTCTTTGTTTTGTTTCCGCATTTGTTTTATTTTATTTCTCCACGGTCCTGTTTTTCTAACAACTGGTATCAGAGCGAAAGGTAACTTGCAGGAAAAGAGGGTTCTTGGTTCGAGTGGGAGCAATGTCGGAAGATGGAAAGTTTAGGGTCGAGAAATTTAACGGCCAAAACTACCAATTATGGAAGATGTAGATGGAAGACTATTTATATCAAAAGGATATATTCCTACCATTGGGCGGAATAGAAAAGAAGCTGGCGGCTACGAAGGACGAAGAATGGGAGATTCTTGACAGAAAGGCTCTAGGAGCGAAACGGCTAAGCCTGACAGTGTCGGTGGATTTCAATATTTCCAAAGAAAAGACAACAAAGGGTTTGATAGACGCATTGGCCAAATTGTATGAAAAACCCTCACCGTCTAATAAGGTATTTCTAATGAAGAGATTATTTAATATGAAGATGTCGGAAGGTGGGTTTGTTGCAGATCATTTAAATGATTTTAATATGGTTACTAATCAACTAAGTTCTGTAAAAGTGGACTTTGATGATAAGGTCAGGGCTCTCCTAATCTTGTGCTCATTGCCAGAAAGCTAGAATGGCTTGGTCATGGCTGTAAGTAACTCTGTCTCTGGTTCAAATACTTTAAAATTTGATGATGTTGTTGGTGTTATCCTTAGTGAGGAAATGCGACGGAAAAGCACAGGTCAGACATAAGGAAATGTGTTGAACATGGAGAACAAGGGAAGACAAAAGGATAGAGGAAAGGGTTTCGAGAACCGTGGGAATTCTAGGAAGGGAAGATCCAAATCCAGACTTGGAAAGATAGAGTGCTGGAATTGTCGGAAGAAATGACATCTGAAGAAAGACTACAGAGCTCCAAAGAAACAAAGAGATGGACAGCATGAGAGAAATCAGGAAGCAAATGTAACAAGTGATGTGTTACAAGATGCTTTGATTCTTTCTGTAGATAATATTTTTGAGTCTTGGGTAGTAGATTCAGGGGCTTCATTTCATGCCAAACCCCATAGGAAACATTTTTTAGATTATGTTCAAGGTGATTTTGGACAGGTTCATTTGGGTGATGATGCACCATGCAAAATTGTTGGAATGGGAAAGGTAAAAATAAAGCAACGCAATGGAAACCAATGGTTGTTGAAAGACGTAAGACATGTTTCAGATTTAAGGAAAAATCTAATTTCAACAGGGCAGTTGGCAAGTGAAGGTTGTATATCCATATTTACAAATAAGACGTGGAAGGTCATCAAAGGATCATTGGTAATAGCGAAAGGAGAGAAGGTAGGTACATTGTATTTATGTACTGGTAATACTGACTCTTCTATCTATTTAGCTTCTACAGGAGTGGATACAACACTGTGGCATCATAGGCTTGGACACATGAGTGAGAAGGGGATGCAGATACTTCACAAAATAAATTTGTTTCCAGATCTTAAACAAATTGATTT
>ML796877.1:258591-270961 GCA_009831015.1 Picea engelmannii
CTGACCTAGTTGTTAGACGTAAAGCATAACGTCGATGATTCCTCGCTTCTGACCTCGTTGTTAGACGTAAAGCGAGATGTTGATGTGTTCCTTGCTTCTGACCTAGTTGTTAGACGTAAAGCAAGATGAGTCATGCTTCTGACATAGTTGTTAGATGTAAAGCAAGATGAGTCATGCTTCTGACATAGTTGTTAGACGTAAAGCATGATGTTGTGATTCCTCGCTTCTGACCTAGTTGTTAGACGTAAAGCGAGATGATGAAATTACTTGCTTTTGACCTAGTTGTTAGATGTACAACAAGATGTGACTGACATTGAGCTACCAGCTTAACCGCTGTGACATTGAGCTAGTGTAGTACTGTGATGTGACAGCCTAGTGATGTAATGAGGTATCATTTTTACTGATACATATTTGATGCAAATGATGATAGCATTCTTTCAAGAATGATGATGTTGCTGATGAAGAAAACTTCCAATGACTCGTAAATGTGCTAGACAATGGTTCAAGATGATATTGACGATACTGTCCTCCAGATGCCACTGATGATGCAAACCTCTCTTGCCTGATGCTGATGAAGAATACCCTTCTTGTTAAGGGGGAGTGTTGAAATAATGTAACTGTGAAGAGCATTCTTATTATTATTTTATTATTGGATTAAATCCCCATTGCGGATTCATCATGTCATTATTATTATTATTGTTATTGGATTAATCCCCATTGATGATTAATCATGTCGGTAATTGTATAAGGACCAAATCCCCTTTTGAAGATTGGTCATTGGACAATTACAAAGTGCAGAATAAGAAGTCAGCCCCAACAGTTATAATGGAAGACCCGGAATTAATTAAAGGTGGTTTTACCCACCCAGAGTGAGAGGTTGGCCCTGCCAGATTGTGACCTTTCACACGTGCCAGTTTGATATAAATAAGAGCCTAGCGCCTCACTTATAATACACAACTCACTTGCTCATTCTCTTATGAGGCAAGCTGCAATTACCAGTTGGAGAGAGGGAGAAGAGTGGCGCATCTCTTGGGGAGGACTTTCTGTATTGGTTTGAGTTATCTCTTGAACATTGTATAATCCATTTATGATAAGGAAGTTTTTGCTGGGTTCTCTTCCCCTAGAGGGTTTCCCAGGATAAATGTTGTGTCTCTTGTGAATGTGTATTTCTCAGTAATCTTGTTCTTATGATGCTCTTATATATTGAAATGCAAAGAACTATAATAATGGCATAAACATTAACACCATCAAAGTGCATGTGCCACATACCATCATCTAAACCAATTTGTTCCAAGGAAATGTTATCCTCCTCAGCAAAAATGGAATACACTCCTAGGTCCTCTTCGATATAGTTTACATTAGGTTGTGGGACACTCACTATGTAAGGTGAAATCCTTCCCTCTCTAAGGACTATAATTTTTTTACCATTTCGAGGAACAGATAAATGTGTTACGTCGAGTGAGATGTATCCACCCGTTAAGGATTTCCAATATCTTCCCAAGATGATTGAGTAATTTATTACTGGCATATAAATTACCTATTTGCTAAGGGTTGTCCTTATTTCAGGGTGTGCACACAAAACTAAGGTCACATATTTAATCTCACCTATGATCGTTTTTTTTAGACTATTATAGGAGAGCATGCTTCTGGAATTTTCATTTGTACAAGACAAGCCTAGATCTTCCATAATAATCTTCGACATCACACTTGGGCCTGGACCGCCATAAATGAGGCAACAATGGGCAATCTTATCCATAATATTTACAGAAATATAAAAGGGGGATTTTTTACAGGATACCTAAAGTTATGTACACCTACCTTATTTACAGATGAGTCCTCTTCGTTCACCTCTTTAGAGAGGTTGGCTACAACGAAAGCTTTTCCTTTCATGAATTGTTTCAGATGCCTCTGTTGTTCAGGGATGACAACCATGTCTAGAAGGGTTGAATCTGCTTTGATGTTGGCCAATTGATTTAGGATATTATATTTGGAAGATGGGAGAGGGGAAGTAATTCCTTGACTCTCAGGAACCTAGGAACCTGAACAGTAGCAGCGGGTGAGGATGAGCTCAGGCTGGAAGAATTTCGGGGAGGATCAAACTTGCCTTTGGGAGCATAGGATTTGTTCCTAGTATTGATGATCATGACATCTTTTGGCTCTACAAAATCTAGGACAACGATGGTAGTTTCTAGTATTTTATCAAAGATCTTATCTCTGGCACTCTTCCTTACCTCACATGTGGCTTCTTCATGGTGTTCCTTGCAAAAGTTACACCAACTTCGAGGCAAGATAACTTTAGGATGAAAATCATTTTCAATTGGGTTTCTAAAGGGAGGTGCAGAAGAGAGTGAAGCTTCAGGGGTGAGAGGGGAGTTAGCTCCCTTTCTCTCATATGCTATCATACGATTGTCCATATCTTGTACTAGTTGTAAGAGGGAGGACATGTCTGTTTGTTTAACCGATTCACCCTGAGGAAAGCTTGTTCTTTCAAGCTATTATTCATACTCTAAACAAGTATGCAGAGCAGAACCGAGATTATCAATAGCCTTTTACTCAAGCCTGTGATGATAGGGGGAAGGCAATGCATTGTAGTAATGCATGAAAGTGGTTTGGTTCTGAGGTCGGATGAGTTCAAGGATTTGATTGTATAACTTGGCGAAACGCAAGTTGAAGCACTTGATGGTCTCACCGTCCTTATAGGCGATGTTATTGTATTCCCGTAACTTCTCGGTTGGGCTTTTGGATTTTCCATAAGTGGATCTGAACCAATAGATTAACTCCTCCCAAGCAGACAAAATATTAGGAGGAAGGTCAAAGAAATCGACCGTAGCCTTTCCTTCCAAGGAGTTGACGAATAAGCACATGCAAGTATCATTACCATTGGCCCCTATGTTGTGACAAGCATTAGAAAATTCCACTAAGTGTTCATTTGTAGTGACAGTGTCGTTTCCAAAACACCTAGGGAGATGCTCTTTGAATTTAGGAAGTGGGCGAGTAGCAGGTGCTAGGTTAAGAGGAGAGGACACATGCCACGGTGTGGTTGTGGCATCTTCTTCAAACTGAAATAGTCCATGTTTTTTAATGACTTTGGTGGGATTAGTGGTAGACTGAACAAGGATATGGTGGCTATATAAGCTACCAATCACTAATGAAGATGAAGACTGAGAGGCGGAAGCACTTCCAGTGCCACCAAATCCACCACTAGATGCCATCTTGTGGATAATAGGTGAAGGATAAAAAGACGAACTTGAAGAATCAAACAAATTTCTCCTTAGAGCACTTTGTTGGATAGATAACACAATGTTCCTTTTTCCTATTTCAGCAATAGGATTAATTTCGGGTGATAAGCCTCTTCTTCTTCTAGAAACACGAGAGTCTAAGGACATGAAAGAAAGGCCAAAACTGAAGAAACAAGAAGGTTAGTATTGATTTCTAGGTTGTCTACGTCTAGTTTCCCAATGTTCTTGGGCACTAATATCTCATTCAATTGATTCCCATGAATGATTAAGCTCAGCATGAGTATTGGTAGTGTCTAAAATGGTGTTAAACAAATTCAAAGCAATGTTGGTCTGATCTTGAAGACCGGGCTCAATATTGGGTTTCCCTGCAATAAGCACGGTCATTAAAAAATAAACAATCAAAGAATCAATATCATAAAAGTAGATGTATTCGATGCAAATCAAGCATAAAAATTAATCAAAGAGATATTGAAGATCTCCCTAGTATGGTTGTCAAATAAATGTTGAGGAAAATATATGAAATGATCTTACTCAAGCATTTCCAGATTCTGCTTGGCTAGAGCAAAATAGACGGGAATATCACCCTATGTTCATAGCCATAAAAATTAATATCCTAACTCACAAGTATTGATTACAAGTGCTTAGGCTAGTCTTTTTATAAATAAAAGCTTGCTGAAAATCTCATTGTTTATATGATTTTCTGAATATAACAATTGTTGAAATAAATGTAGAGATAGAGGTAAAAACACCAAGTCGATAATCAAGACAGATGAGACATAAATGAATCCTTTATTTCATTCCAATTCATCAAAGAGTCATTCTCTTTAAAAAAAATCGTGAAGAATTTTTGGACCAAAGTCAAACTTAGATGTCCCTGATGAAACATACAAAAGGACCTATGACAGAAAATAAAAAACTGAACTCTAAAATCTAGATCAGCTTGCCAGAAATTGTTTCCCATTCAACTCTTCACAATAGCCTTTGTCAGTGATGAAAAATAATTCACAAACAAACAAGTCTACATAGACTATCAGAGATAGATCAACACCTCTGAAAAACAAGTGTCTGAAAGGTGTAATTTATCCTTGAATCTTGTTGTCTACAATAAGACCCTGCTATCATAAAAAAGAATTAGGCCTTGAATAAATTAAGGAATGAATGAAAACTAAACTATCTCAACACAACTCAAAGAGAAAACCTTAGTGTGCTTCTCCTTCTATCCACCTCTTGTTCCTCCTTTTCATTTTGCCTTTAAGAAAATTAGAATTAGTTGAAGTAGTTGAACTACTTCATTAGTTAAGATAAATAATAACTCAACCAAATTTTAGTTAAGGGGGAAAAGTAATGAATCATAATAAGAATTTTAAATAAATAATAACTAGTAGGTGGGACCCCTTGTGACTCCCTTTAGCTTTTAACAATCATAACACAACTAGTTAATCAAACAAAACATCCCTCCTTGTGACTCCCATGATCACATTTATATTTGACAATTTATATCAATGATAATTAAATATATATCACCCATTATATCCAAAAAAAAACATGTTGTCCAAAACTTATGAAGTCAACTGTCATCAACAATAAATAAAATAAAACTCAAAATAAATATTTTCCACTCCGAGATGCAATATTTCCCTTGTTGTTGCTATCACCTTTTGATCTCTCTGAATTTTCCTTTGGCTATGTTGAGCCTTTAGGCCTAATATCGTTGTTCACATGAGAGCAATCGTCCCTCAAATGCATCCGGGAGGACATAGATTTATCATAGCCATTGGAGGGTGAGGAAGGGGCAACAATGGATTTTCCTTTGTTAGAGGCATGGTGGGCCTCGGTTTTCAACCTTTTTCTAGCATGGGAGGACTAAACTGGTGAGTGGATAGGGTCATCTTGGACAGTTTGAATGTTAGATGGGGGAGAAGGTAAATACAAATTGGGCTAGCCACGATGTTGGGAGACTGCCTGGTGGACAATCTCTTGCCATCCTTCATTTTTGGGAACCTCGGGTTGCAATGAGACATGAGGGGGCACGAGAATACCAGGGGATTGTGGAGCTTAGAATGGAGGCCTTTCAGGCCTTGGTTGGACCACTCCTTGCCCAATCCAATTGAAAAACCCAACCTAAAATAGCTGGCCTAACTCTTGTGAGTCAACATCAAATTGTATGGAGAGTCTTGGCCTTCTTGGGCCTTTGTTCCAATTACCTCTCCCTTGGTTTCCTCTACCATGGCTACCTCGACTGAAAAATCTTATTCATGTATGCATGAATGATTAGCAAATAATTTCTTTAACAACCATACATGACAACTCCTTTTAAAAATATGAAATAAATTTTGGCTCAGCAACATATCAAACTCATGCAATCCAATCCATAGAAATTGTTTAATCGTTGTCAATGAGCAGGGGGTGAACAAAGGTTCTGGGATAAGCGATGGGTTTGTATTGAGCAAAAAAAATGTTAAAATGAGGGGGGAAAAGAATCATGTTTACTACCCACAGACAACAAACAATCAACTGTAATATAAACCAAAGAACATGTCACTATAATCCATCCAAGAAACTACGATTTCAAACTGTTACAATACATAATTTTCTTAACTATAATTAAATTTTAGGAACAGGGAGTGAAAAATGAATATGGGAAGGCGAGGGGATTGTAATTAGCGAAAATTGAAATAATGGTAGGGAGGAGAGCAGATATTGTTCATAAAAATAATTAAGCAATCCATAAAACCAATCTATATCAAACGCAAAAGATCCAACACCAACCAAATAATCCATTGTGATCAAATAAAAAACTACTGTGTATAATTCAATCAGTTCTGTGTATTAACTTGCTCATTGTTCGCAATTAAATCCTTAACATAGTGTCATCAAAACAGGACAACATGTCTTCAAAAACAACATGTAGAAGAGTTTTGTTTCTTCTCATTTGTCCCATTTAATATTTAAAAGAATTTCCAAATGAACACACAGTCACTTGTTTCCACTCTATTCAACATCAAAACATCAACCATGGTTCATGAATTATTTCCTCTTTCAAACACAGACACAAAAATCGTTCCTGATTCCATTCCTCTAAACAATTTAATAATCAATTTGCAATAAAATCATACTGTAAAAACCACCTGTGCCCATCTCTGTTGGTGTAACCAATGATATCCATAACCATATGCATTGGAAAACCAAGTCACGACTATCACGATTTTAAAATTGCAATACTCTCGATTGACAATTAAAACACACGACAACAACAACCATCAATTCAACTTATTACAATATAAGAGACAACAACTGTGTATCCAATCCTATTTCTCAAATCAACATATTTAAACCATGTTGAGCTATAGAATCAACTATTATAATAACAATGCAGTGACTAGATGTTGATAATCACAACCACTGTCGACGATACTCCACCAACTCAAAATAATCAATGGTATACTTACTGGCTCCATTTATTAAAAGTGAGCTTGGAATAATAAAAAATGGTTGTGAGTAATCAAGGGTTTTCTCTGTGGACCAACAAAGGGAGACTGGAGTCAACCTTCAACAACAAGTGAGAGACTCCCGAGACAATACGGTGAACCCACAAGCCATATCACCAATAGCTTCGCAGACAGGGTGACAATTCATGAGATAGGTGAGACTATGAATAGAGGAGGAGGGTCTTCTTATAATAACACTGAGAACACACAGGGCATAACCCTCGTGGTTTTCCCAATCAACCTACGCAATGCTGATATAAAAAAAGAGCGACGAAATAACAATCAACCCTAAAGAAAGCATCTTGATAGCCACCCAACCAATTTGCAGAAACCACAATTATACGCAAACCCAGGATCGAGCGAAAACGTTAGCAATGACCCATGGTGGTTCCAAAATCAAACGTCGCAACTAAATATGACTGGACAAGTTTACAAGAACTTTATGGAGACAACCAAAAAGTCTGGACCATATGAAACCCTCCAAGCAAAACCAATAAGGATGACAGAGAGCCTTCATGGCTTCTAGCACTCAGAATAATTAATGAAACTGTGACATCAACCATTATTACAATGAAAACCACATAAAAAATCCATTCCAGATAACATCACAAATTTACACAGCTGCCAGTCTCGATAAAGCACAGACCCATACATCGCCAAGCCAATATCTATTTTGTAACCAGAGCGGGTTCATGGATGGTGAAAAAGACATACATGTAACCAAGAAGCCTTAAAAATGCGAGCTTAGTTGAGCAGTTCTTCCCTTGCCTGAAAGTCGGAGCATAACACAGTGGAACAAAATTGAAAAATATACAAGCTAGGGTGATAGCTAGTGGGAGAGGTATGGTGTGACGTGCAATAAATGCATGTCTCCTCCATCCTCCACTCATTCAATTCCTTAGTACATGCCAACCAACCCTTCATTAATTAATTTAGTTAATCTATGCATCAATCTTAACATCCATCACTTGTCAAATGTGCCACCCTATATCACATTAACCATTTCCAACCACACCATAACTCATATCACATATGTCTCCATATAACTCAATAAGTCGTGTAGCCACTAACCCTATTAGCTAGGACTAACAACAATCCTTAAATTTTAATGCATGTAGCCTAGCATAGTAGCATAGTTTAATTTCTTCCTTAGATTTTTTCCATATGGCTCTTTTCACTTGCTCTTATTTCATATTACTAACATGTGTCTTGTGTAGGTGCAACATGTAATAGATCATAGCRCTAAATAGTAAGGTCATAACAATGGATATAGGCCATTCACACAATATGGAATTTAGAGCTTAGAGCAATTAGAACAACACATAATACGCATTTTCCATCTATTATTATGTCGCAAATAAAACCAAGAAATCATCAATCATGTAGAACCCTGTAAGCAGTGTCGAACAACAACATCAACATCAAATAAGAACCAGATATGATCTCCCAATCTACAAGGGGGTCCTACCTACTAGTATTATATATATCATTATCTTATAATAATAGGCCTTACAAACACTTTGTGGGTAAAATCCTCGTTGAGATTTTTTATCGTCAACAATGAGAAAAGACCATGGGCTGGGTAGCGCCAATTGAGGGAGTCATGGGGGCTCCACTAACCATAGAAATGAAAACTCACAACCCAATATAAAATCCTAAGGCCAACTAATAATCAGAGAGAACACCAAAGTAAAGAAAAAATGTCAATGCACACAAACAGGATATAGTGGCTGAAAAGGGGCCTCCCTCACTAGAGTAGGTATGTCTCTCCCAAGAGGGGCCTGAGACTCCCTTCAAAAGATTGGAGGTATCAAAATCAATTATAAGGGCCCTCATGGGATTAATAACACAGTCAGTCAGACCCCCCCGGAGAGGTAATCCTCCATAAAGGTTGTGTGTTATCCGACCCTTATCTGACTCAGGGTACCTACAGAATAACCCTTACAAGAAACCTATGTCAAACAACTAGAGCCACCACAATATAACCAATGCGCAGGAGAACAATTGTAAGTCTGGTCCACCGTATAGGCAGGGTAACAAACCCTGAAATCTTGAAAGCATTGCCTCTCACGGAGGTAAAGGTACTAGCAAGACCCCCATATACGAATGAAACCACATAAATATCTCTGACGATAGGGAGGTATTAGAGGGTTATCTCTGCAACCAACTTCACGCAACCTCATGCTTAACTTCAGTTTGAGCAGAGCATCTTAACGTCACTAATTACACAATGGATTTCACCACTCCCTGGTCATACACATATGTTTAGTTTAATAGCCTTGGAGATTTTTACTCACAAAATCCTATTCCAGGGCCCTATGTCCTATGCTTGTTTGTTTACCCTGAAAAATAAAATAATTTCTATTAAATTTTAATTAATCAACATTACTTTTAATGGATTTTGTTTACTCAAAAGATGTGGTCATGAAAATGATGATATTATGACTTAGCATATCAAATAAATGAATATAACATAGTGTTAAGTCCTAATCTTAAATTCTTAAAAGATGGTAAGATTTTCAAATGCAACTTTCAATGCATTTTCTACAATTTCAATATAATGAAATATTTCCTCATGTGTCAAGATCAATACTAAGTTACCAAAAGAGAAAATGCCATAATGAAAAATGAGAAAAAAAATTTGTATTTTCGATATAAAGAAACAAAAATGCAAGTACTAAATAGAAGCTTGATATACAAACCCTATTGCAAGAAAAAAGAGACAAGCCAAGCAGGATACCAAGAAGTAAACACTCAGACCAAGATGCAAGGACAACCAATAAAAAAGATGTTAAGAAAGAATACCGCACAAAAATCCAAGAATAAGAAGGTTTCCTATCACTTTGTAAGCACTCAACAGTTAGGAAAGAGACCCAAGAAGACTCAATAACCAACCAAACTCACCCAACAAACACCAAACTTAGCCAGTAAGCCTAAAAATTTGATGTGCATGACTGTTTGAGAAAAACTCACGTATGTATGTGCCTTATAGAAGGACAGCTCGCGTATGTACGCGTCTGTCAAGGGGAAAACCGCGTATATGTAGTAAAACACTGCCAAGGCAAGGATTAAGCCAAGAAACTCAGATGAAAAGTAAAAATAGGTTGTCAAGCAATCAGGCATCAAGGAAACTTAGGCTAACAAAGAGCAATTCAAGGAGAAAAACACTCCAAACCCCAAAACAGAAGATCATTCCCCTGTTTGGTCTCCAATTCTATTAGGAGGAAAATCTCTCTATAGCATGAGGTAAACCACAACAGATGGAATGAAACACAAAAATCAACTCTAATATCAAGTATGCTATATAAATGAAATGCTAACAGGACAAGATCAAGAGCCTACCTCATCCGGACGTTCGATGGAGACCACCGTTGAGCACGCAACTCAAAGATTTATACCTGCAACTTGTCCTCAACAACTAAGATACACAAGCATATGGTGATAATATATGATGTTAGAATATAAATTATCATAATTCGTTAACATACATGACAAATACGTCCATGGAATAATAATTCAAATATTTGCAAGATATCAATTGGACGAGAAAAGAGTATTTCTATTAAAATAATCAACAGAAGCATATATGTGACAAACTTTTGTATCGACACATATCAGAACCAAGAAACTAAGTCCCTCCAGTTGGGCCTCCACCAAAGGCAATCTCATATAAAGGATACATTGAGGTTCTCCATCAAAGAAGGAAGAGCTTGGGGGCTGAAAAATGTGTTCATACTTTCAAGGATAAAGGGATGCAGACTCAATATGAAGTGAAATTTCTCCAGAGTATCTTTTCTCTCAAAAGTTGAATTCTCTCCTCCTCTGTGGCTTAGATATGGCTCGATTTATAGCCTTCAAATGGAACTGAAGGGTCGAGTCGGAGCATTTCCAGTATATGGAAGGTCAAGGATCGTGATGTGACATAGAAACCCAACATAATTTTTAATTTTGAGAACCAAACCTAATGTATGTGGGTTGTAGTGGAGCAACATGCGTATACGCATGTTGTCTAACTGGTAGGGCACGTATATGTGGAAAAATATATTTTTTTGGTTCTGGAAGGTACAAAAGGGGACGTCAAGTCTGCATAGGGAAATGGAAAGGCCATCCAAGCAAGTTGCATGGGGTGAGGCAAAATTTTCTATAACAGTGAGCAAGCGAGGAAGGTTTCTTGGCATGATAATTGGTCATCAACAACTTCATGGTGGAGTAGATTGCAAAGAGGGTTTTGTGACAACAGTTCCTTAGAACAGTTTTGCAACACTAAGACAAGGGCATATGGAGTTGGAGTTGTGGGCTTGATTGATTTGGTGATGAAACAGGTTGGTAGTTCCAGTGGGTTGGCGGTGAACTTGGGATGCAACAATTTTTCAAATGAAGAGTTGTCATCATAATGGAACAACCATAGTTTTTGTGTAGCGAACCATAGAAAGTGAAACCCCTATATATACTTTTGTATAGAATTCAACCAAGTTGATGGTCATTCTAATTGGTGCACATCGCAGGTTGATGAATTTGAGTTCATGACACTTTCATCCATAGGATAGGAGGCACATTGGAGGAAGAAGTGGTTTTATGGTGAGCATGTTCAAGAGGCAGTTGATCCAAGGTTATATGGAGTGGACGCCTTGGAAAAAGGAAGTGGATGAGGACGTGTTGTGGATGAAAAGTCACAGTTGGCCTAAGGAGTAGGCAAAGTGTCTGCTAGAACTTGAGGATTAAGGTCGTCTAGGTGGAGAAACACAGAGAACATAAGTGCACAAGGTCTGGTTTAAGTTGTCATGGAGAGTTGAATGCACCACCAGAAACCAATATTCACCACATGGCATGGAAAGGATGAATTTCTCTATGGCATGACAGCATGGACTAGATCACACAATCAATTGACAAAGTTGAATGTGGAAAATTCGTATGGAGGACGAGTGGCAGGTTGCACAATATGGTGAGAAAATTCATTCAATGGAGTTATCCAAAAGGACGAGACGAGTCACACAACAGAGCAACGAATGATTTTCTCAAACATTGGGAAAAGATGATGATCTTGGAGATTGGGGTGGGAGAGTCGATGGAGGATGAACCAACCAAGTGCATAATGAGTTCATGACTTGAGGGTAGTTCAAGTGCAAATTGCGTAGTTGGGTTGGTGGTTTGACCCATGGCAGGTATCTTGGAAACACTTTGTCGGGTCGACCTTGCACCAAGCCACATGGAGTTGGAATAGATTAGATTGTTGGTGGGACAATACACTTCATTGTACAAACCAAAGTGATTTTCGGTTGAGTCATGGAGGACTCCATGAAGGATTGAACCACAACATGGGATGATTTGGGCAGCGACAAAAGTGTGGATTTGGCCTTGGTGTGGAGATAACCATGGAGAGTAGAGACAGAATGGTTGAGGTGTGAAAGTTTGCCACACAACAGTTTGGCTTGCACAAGTTGGACCGACGAACTTAGGCACCAGTGATTGGTATGAATTTGTGTGGAGATTAACTGTAAGGTACCAAATGTAATATAATATGTGGAAACATGAATATTCAATAGATATCAATGGAACAACACAATATTGAGAAGAGAAACACAAAAAATGATACCTTTATTCAGAGAAAGAAATGTTCACTTGCCTCTTTGAGGGGGAAACCTC
>ML796878.1:6192-47291 GCA_009831015.1 Picea engelmannii
TCCTCACCCATGCACAAAATCTCACATCCAAACTCCAAGAGCTCCTCTCTACTCAAGCAAAAGCCTCCATGAAGAATGCGCCCTCCTTTTGCCTCTTTGCCCTCTTTAGGCATCCAAAACCCAACCTAAGATCCAAGGGATGATATCATCCCTAGTCAAGGGTTGAGATCACCCAAAAAGAATGTGACCTCATAACCCACTTTTGGGTTTAATTCCTAAGTCACTTTATGTCCCCTCAAAATCACAAAAAGTGTGATTTAATGTTCACTTTACCAAAAAGTGACATTTTGCACTTTAACCAAAGTCAAGTACAAAATAGAACATAAAGTACATAGGACAAAGGCAAATGTCTCTCCCACATGTGCTAAGAAGGGATAACACATGGGGAACACCTCCCAAGGTACACAAATCAACAGAGAGGCGCATCTCAGAAGAGATAATTTAGTGGATTCCAAGAGGAAGACACCAGTTGGATGATTTCGGTGTTGAGAGACACACCCTAGTCACCGGGAATATCACACAGGTCTTCCATCATTCTTTAGCAGCAGTTACACAGGTTCCAGCAGCAAGGGTGCACCTTCTGAGGAGGTTCAGTGGATCGACTTGTCCCTTTCAGGGAGAGTTCATATATTCCCCTCTGACCCAGTTGAGAGGAAGGCAAAGCACATATTTTTCTTAGTTCATTTTCATATTCCGATAGAGGAATCATCTGGGGTGCACTTTCCATACATTGGGAGTGCAACACTTGGGAAGGACACATCTGGGGTTCCCAAGCAATCATCAGTTCAAATCCAGGGAAATACTTCTGACCCATTTCCCAGTAGACCTGGTCAATCAGTTTGAGACACACATCAACCGATTCTGACGGTGGAATCACTAGGGCACAATTTTCTAGAGCAGAGGGAGTGCATTTCCACCAGGGGGAATCCATCCAGGGACCAGATAAACTAGTTGAGGTGCGGACAGTCACCAGTACTGTGAGGCAAAGAAAGGCGCATTGTCTGGGATGGTTTCCAGGCATTTCTAAGAGGTATAGCCACTAGGGAAAACTTTCCAAACTTGTTGCAGTTGTCGTACAAGATGGCATATTCGTAGTAGTTATTCATCTCATCCATTGCATTCCACAACATTCTTCGGGTATTGGGTATTATTGTTTTAGTTTCTTTTGTATTCCAGCTAAGATCCTTTTCTCATTGATCTATCTGAGTGATTCATTTTATTCATCCGCATTCGACATTTGTACTCCACGGAGATTTCAAAATATAATATTTGCAGTCTTTTGTGACCATTATTATTTGAATGCTCATTTATATGTTGTAAATAATTAATCATACACACACATTAGCAGAGTTTCCTAGACTAGCCAAGTTAGGAACATTACATCTCCTGACATACATCAGAGAACTTATCATTAACTTCTCTAGTACATACCGGAGAATTTCCTACAAACACCATCGATTTTCGGCAGAAAATTTATCATGAATAGCCTCAATGCACGACTCTTGTGATCAGAAAAATTCTTGGAAACTCCTCCAGAACATAAGCACTTGACCAACATACTTCCCAAAAACATCTCTAGTGTCACCGGAGACCTTCTTAACAAACTCTCTGACACATCCGGTCTAGTTAGAAATAAATCCTTCGATCTTACGAGAGGAATTTGCATGAATGTCTATGGTATGACCAGATTACTTTCCAACATCGCTTCCGATAAAAATTTAATGTCACTTCGATGACCTCGTAATGTGCACCCACATTATAAAAATATCACTTATCCCTCTTTTGATTATTGTTACCATCACCAAGATAAAAGAGAGATTTTTAATTTATTCCATCGATGAGTTATTGAGACCGTGATATTTCTCATCCTCACCTCAACGATTATACACATGGCTATCTTATCCAAGTATGCCTTAAATTCTCCCTCAAAATTTTCATATTTTTATATATTGTTTATATATTAGGGTTAGGACATGTCCCCAATGATTGGGGCCACCATTTATTTTGGTTGTCTCTGGCTTCACCTTCGTTGATTGGTAGACCTTTCCCCACGTTTTTCCCTACTTCGGACCCATAATGACATCAACATCTCCTCCATTTTCCATAACCATTTTCCCCAAAACCTTTCCCTCCACATGCCAACTATTCCACGACCCATAATCAATAATGAGAAAATTATTATCTCCTTTTCTCCATAAGTCCACAGTATTGAAACAATATGAGAGTAGGGCACCCCTCGTGTCTATATCTTTGTCAATCATTTGGCACCTTTAACAATGTTCTTCCCCGAGGTTGGTTTAGAGCACAAATGGTTTGTCATTCCTAGTCCTTGAATAAATTCTTGTTGTTAACTCCATCATGGAGCCCTCAAATCACCACATCCATATGCCAATCATAGTGTGAACCCTAGTCCCGACATTATTTGTCCAAACAAACCCCCATCTCTCAAGCATTATTCCCCTTACTAAAATGAAAAACCTTTGGGACTTAGCCAAATTTTGGTGAGTGTTTTTATATTTCAGAGAAGTTAGTAAGATCGACTCTGGTATCATCGAAGAACTTTGTGTTATCTCCTCCAGTCTTCACCAGAGTGCTTAGCATAATCACAACCGATGGTAATCAGAACACTTTACAAGATTGACGTCAGTGGCAACCAGCAAGCTTTACATAATCGCTTTTCATTCCATCTGGATCCCTTTATAAGATTACATCCATTCTTCTCCAAAGTACTTAACAAGTTTGTCATCGATTTGTCTGAATAACTTTGTGTTATCACCTCCAGTCTTCACCAAAGAACCTCATGAGACTGACGTCAGGCCTTCATTGGAGCGTTTCTTATGATCATCATCAGTCTATCTAAAGGACTTCGAAAGATACCCTCCAGTCTCACTAGAAGACTTAAACTAACCATCCATGGTCTCTATTGGAACAATTAATAGAATCAACTCTGGTATTTATCCGGAGGACTTTACACCAACCCATCTGGTGCTAACCTCACAATTTCAGAGAAGTTAACATCAACACCTCTGATCCTTTTTCAACGTTAATACAAACCTCTCGGGAATGTACTCTTTCCCACCAACACACTTGATAACATTTCCTCTGGTTCAACCGGAGGACTTACCATGAATTGTCCCAATACATACCGAAGTAGTTCCCACCAAGTGATTTGATATAAAATCTTCCTCCATTGACTAAAATAACATTAAGCTTCACCAACCTACTTGGATTCTTCACCTAATTCCTCGCCAAAACTTAAACTCTCATAATTTCATCAAACATCTTGTCATCCTTGGATGATGATCTCCCACCCAACATTGATACAAGTGACTCTTCATGTACTTGGCACATGGGTCACATAAGCATAATTATTTTTCATGCATATGTTAACATCTCCTGATCTAATCATGCTTACTTTTGTTGTCTGGATTTGTTTTTTGGATAATTTCAACTATGTGTTTCAGGTTCAAAAATTTCTCCACGAAAGAAGGTAACAAGAAAAGCATCGGCCACAGAGTCCTCTGGGAGTGGTAGCTAGCATGGAGATGAACCTGACACCACATGGGTGATTTATGATGACACAATAGGACTCCTAGAGAAAGGAGGAGACTCACTCAAATGGGGCGACGTCTTTCAAATGTTCAAAAAACAAAATTTCCTCATCAATGTTGAAGACCAAGATGAGCTTAAAGTTTTTAGGAATATCAGGAAATCGGGAATACATAGAGTAACAGCCTGTGATGTAGTATTTCCCTGTGCAGATGACATTGCTTGGATTCTCAAGCATGTATACTTGGAGAATAGGTGCATATGAAATGCTAAGGGATAACCCATAGCTTCATTCCATCCAGTTGATCTAACCAAATTTTACCATCTAGAGAAGGGAAATCGAAAGTTAGATGAAGAAATTTTCATCAGATTCAAGCACACAACAAAAGAATTGTCCAACATCTGGTACAAGCTAGATAAATCATTCAAACACATACCAGTCAGTCCACCGCATTGAGGAATCCATATCAGTACATCGTGGCTATTATTTACATATTGTATAGAGAGTCAGATGCTTTCAAATTTACTCTATGATATATGCCCCTAATATACTATTGTGCAAACGAAGGGTCATCATTCAACTGGGTTGACATATTGTCTGCAAAATTAACAAATTCTATCACAGTTGTTAAGAAATATGAGCCCAAAACATTTCCCAATTTTTGCATGTCCTCATACCTTCCGGATATCATGTGTTTGGCAAATAAATATCCTAATATGGGATGGGCATGGAAGCCAACAAACCTAACCATCCATATTTACTACAAGGTAATTTGGGAGCACAAGTATAGGATAGAGTATCACAAGATATGTGACCACTTCCTATCCCCCATTATATGAATTCAGTTTTTTGTACGCCATCCCCATGCATGACAGAAAAGGAACTAGAAGTGATCAAAAGGATAGGAGACTGGTACTTAATGGAGCATGGGATGTACATCAAAGTATATGAAGCCAACAAAGATATGCATCGACTCCTCGAGTTTTCCACATATAAATTGGTGCTCCAATAAGTGGCCTATCAAAAAATAATCAATGGATTCGGGACAATTCTCTACCGAGACAAGAAAGTTATATGGTCCCCACTCCCATTATGGATTGGCTCCTATGCATTAGAAAACACCAAGAAGGCCCAGGATGAAGTGAATATGTTTATTTCATACCACTTCGAAGAAGAGATATTTAGGAGGCATGACCCAAATAAAGTGTTCAAGGAACACTTTAATAAATATCGCATCCCATTGGAATACACTTTGGTCATTTGGGAAGAAGAAGAAGTGCATTGGAGGGCACAAACTTATGATGAAGTCATTGCTAGGAAGAAATGCAAACCCATCAGAAGGATTTCCGATGAATAAAGAGAACATGAGGAAGATTGAATAAAAGAAGAAGAACAGGAAACAACAAAGAACCTAAAAAAGTTCAAGCGCGACAAAGAAACTAAACGCATCGTGCAAAAACAATTCTGAAATGTTCTGATCACAGGGGGGAACCCTTTTTCCATCATCACAAAAACCCCAATGATAGAAAATTTTGGGATGATCCAATTTCCATAGCCTTTGTTGGCACTTCCTTCACCATGGAAATGAAACATAACATTAACAATTTGTATCTCCAGAACCAGGAAAAGGATGTTAGGATCACGGAGTTGGAGGAATAGCTCTAAAAAGTAAGAATAGACTAAGGAAGTATGAAGGAATTCAAGGAAAGTGCAGAAAAGGTTCGGGAAAAGATGGAAGAATCCATCACAAATATATATTCCCACTTGCACATTTTCCAACAGATGGCAGCCACCATAATAGAACAACATGTCCAAGCAAAATCCAAGAACGTCGAGTTCAACACTATCTGGGAAGGTGTAGGCGATATTGATATACGGATCATTGAGAACATAGGCGTGTCAGTCGAGCTTCCTTGCCCATCAAACATAGAAAGAAACATTGATTACTATTTGATTGACCACTACCAACAAGCCAGGAAGAGAGAAGACAAAGAGACAACTAGCTCAATGGAAATATGTTCACAACTATGCTACGAAGCAATTTTTTTAATATGAAAATGTCGTCTCCCTCCCTTAGAAAAGCTTTGGAAGACCATCATCATGGAAAAAACTCTCGAGAAAATATAGAAAAGAAAAATTCACAAGTGAGACATGGACAAAGCAGCCACAAAAGTGACAATGGATTTGATTGAGAAGCATCTGATATAGCCTACCAAAGTCCACACCATGATCTAGGAATTCATGGATACCTTAGCAAAATACATGCAGAGCCTCAATGAAAACACAACCATGCACAAGGAATCTCTTGAATAACTATATTATCGCAAAATTATATCGCTCTACGATGAGTTAGGCATTTGGACAACCTACATCAGGGACAAGAACACGTAGATAAGACAACATAGAAAATTCGAATTTGTTGTTAACTGTATTCTATTTTGTTTTTTTCCAACCACTTTCAATTTTGTCTTTACTCTTACACGTGTCAAACAACTTGTAAGGGAAGTTGAAAAGTTTTTGTAGCTGCTTCTTGAGGAATCCAATAAGTCATTTTCACTAGTTAGTAATAGTTGTGTAAATAAAGGAAGATACCCATTTTGAGGGGGCTCTTCAAGCATTGTATACACTCAAGAAACTATTTTCGAAGAAAATATTGTGTTAATTAATATTGAGAAGCCCTCATGGCTAGTTTTGACAGAGAAAAGGACTTATGTGCATTTTTGTTTGTTTTAAACTATTTTCAGCAGATTGTCTATTGTTTACATGGGCTATAATAATATGTTGTTTCCTATATATTTTTCTTAACAATCGTTATTTTTATTACATCTTTGTTATTCTTTCTCATGTTTATTGTCCTGAGCATATGAGTTGTTAATATATGCGATAATTTGATCGAGACTATTCTAGTTATGTATTTGTGTGCATATGTTGTCTAACTTTACTTCTTCATAATAGCTATCTGATTATCTGTACAGTTAGTTTCATTTCCACTGCTCATTTGGTTATGATAGTTTGCTCCTAGCTAGGATAGGATAGGATAGAGTATATTATATTTGTGTTATGATTTTAGATAGTATTCATATACATCTTCATTCGCATAACCATCCAACCATTCACCCTCATAACCATTAATGGAAGCCGTTCCAAAATCCAGATGAGTCTTCTAAACCAAACAATGCATAGTCTAATTGGGATCGTGTATTGGGGAGTACCCCTTATTGTTGCAAGGAATTATTTCCCTGTCAACAGTACCTAAGGGAGAATAATAGGGGGAACATGTTGAGTCCACAACACACCCTAAAATTTTAAAATTTTGGGTACCACTTTTTCTTTGATTTAGCAAATATTTTTTGCATTTTTGGTTTTGATGATTTTGTGCCTATCATATAGTTCAACAAGCATCTTAAGCATTGAGAAAACTAAATTTTTCTAAGTCCCTGAGCTTATTTGGAACTGAAATATATTTTATTGACGAGTTTGAATAACTCTCATCATTGTACCAATGTTAGTTTTCATCATCGATAGGAAACCAGGTTACGCAATGATGGTAAAGTGGAATGTAGGCATCGATACAAAAGTGAAAGGATTGCACCAATGTCAAAGAGGTTTTGTGTGCCATTGTGAATGAAATCCACACACCAATAAGAAAGTAAAACTAAAGCACCAATGAGAAAGTGAATTGAAGTTGTTGATGCATATCATGATCCAAAGTAAAACCATTTCATTGGTAGGTAATTGTTTCTGATCACTTTTTGATCATTGTCTTGTAAAACTTTACAAAAAGGAAAGTGATTGGAAGTCATCGATAGAAATTCCAACTACCGTAAATTCACTGATTTGGAAGATGAAATGTTTAATCAACATTCAATTTTTAGGATTATGGTTATCCAATTCGGTTTAGTACATATTTGTTAATCATAGCGCCAGATTTGGGTGATTTGATTTTAAATTTTGAAATTAGTTCATCAATCAAACCATCTTCACATGAATTTGAGCAGTGTGATTAAGAGTCGAGTGTTGTCTATTGGATTCTTCTATTAGAGCTTGGTTTGTTAAGTAGCAAGTGCCAATTTCTGGTTTAAGTGTTTTTTTGCAAACAGTGTACTCTATTGTTTTTTTATGTGTGATGAGTTGGAATTTATGTCGAAGCTAGTCGGAAGTGTTCACACCTATGGGTTTTCATTGCAATCTTTTTGGTTATCCTACATCACAAGTATGTTTCCAGTGTTGAAATTTTTCTTTAACATGAATGTATGCTTCATGATTGGGATAAAATTAAGCCTAGCGATCAATTGAAAAGTATACTCTGGCAGTGGAAATTCATATCTCTCATTTCTTATCATTTTTATTTATAATTGTTTTATTCTCAATGGTTAGTATAATCAGATTCATACCAGATTTTATTTTAAAATATAGTATAACCATGTTTTGAGTAATAAGTTTCTATGAATTATCATTTTTTGAACAATAGTGTTACTTCTTATTCAGTTTATATTATGTTATGGTATAGGTAAAATGCCACCAAGGAAAACCTTTGTTAGACCCCCTACTAAATCTTTTAGAGGGAAACCTAAAGAAATAGGGGAAGCTTCCCAAAAGAAGTCAATATATATTGAGGATCCATTAGAATAATACAATCCCATAATTAAATTCCTTATACCTTAGGATCATCTATCGTGGTCAATATTCAAAGGTATTGAAGCTAGCATAGGAAATAAAATCCATTTTCCAAGGTGGAATGAGATATACCAAAAGTTATCTCTAGAGGACTATTCAGATGTAGTTCCCCATAGTTCCCCTACCATGAGGGAAACTAATGACAAGGTTTGCATCAACATAAGAAATTGATGCTTGCACTCTATTTCAATGAGAGACCCTATGATGCCTTATTATAAGGCTATTGAGTAGATCATTGACAACACAAATTTAAAGAAGAGTATGATTGTAGATGAGAAATGCCAATGTGTGGTATATTTCCTAGCTAAGTAATTAAAAAATATTATAGGTTTCCAAAACCTAAATTTCATTTAGTTAACCTCTTTGTGAATAATTTTTATGGAAAAATGATGTGAGAAGTATTTTGGCAAGCTGGTGGAAGGAATCTAAGAGATTCTTTGATGTAGGAGCATCAAGAGAATGAATACAAGTATGTCAAAAACCCAAGATGAGGGTGATTATGATTATTATATAATGGAATAACATATACAGTTATGCAGATGCATGGTGGTAGAATGGTTAACGAGCCATGTATGAGAAAGGGTTTCCTAGATAACCGATGGATATAGTCATTGGAAACCCATGTATTCCAGTGGATGGTTACCTTTTATATGGAATTCAACAATGTTTATGTTTTCAAGTACAAGAGAAAGAGGATTGAGAATAAAGAACAAAGATCGTGGAAGACAAAATATGAAGACAAAGAACCTAGAAGATGAAGAAGGGACCAGTTTAAGGAAGGAATAATTCCTACTTACATTGTTTAATGAATAATATGATGGAAAATTTAATAATTATTCTAGAAAGTCTATGTAGGAATGAGGGATGGAGAGAATTGAGTGAATATTGGAATGATGATTATTGAGAGAATCATGTAGAGGTTATGGAGAGATTGTTAAGAACCAAAGACTGAATACAAAAGCACCACAACAGATATACAAGAGTAATATGAAAAATATCATTTATTATTATCAAACCCTTAGGGTAGGGCAACACCATAAAATGGATCCTATTATGGAAGGGATCCTCTGATGTTCACTTGCCTCTTCGAGGGGGATTTCTCCTAAGGAGATTCAACTCCAAACACAATATTTCTCTTCATATCCCATTACATTACTTGAACCTCTTTATATAGTGCTACCATCACCTAAGAACATTCTAAAGGAGAATCTTCTAGAAGTATAACCTTCTAAGAAGTCCTCTTACATTTATTATATCTAACTACTCATTTATTATATCTAACTACCATAGTGTGCCTTATTTAATAATATAGTGGACCTAGTCCACCTTACATTGAATGGTCTCCACTATTATCATTATGGGCCCTCTGGGCCCCCACTACTACCTCTCTAGCTACCTAACATTTCATCCCCCTTATGAAAACGTTGTCCTCAACGGTTGATGTAGAACCATATACCAGGGTCCCATGGATAATTGTGGACCATAATGTTGAAGAAGACTGGAGAACCAAGGTCCCATGTAGAAAGGAAAGCCACCATGCTAAAAAAGACTAGAGAACCAAGGTCCCATGTAGAAAGGAAAGCCACCATGCTGAAGTAGTCCAACCACCATTGTAAGCATGGGTCTCATGTCCAAGTGTTCATGTGAACTCCCCGTGGAAGATTTTGAAACCCAATAACCAACTCAAAATGATGCTCCACATATTGACACTTGTCATGTGGATCCAAATAAGAAGATCCATCCACATAGTGGAAAAGTGTCGTAGAAGAATCTAAAATGAATAATACCACTATAGAATATGCAGGATGGACACTGATAATAATCATTGGCTCTCTATTTGTCACATTGATGCTCTCTACAAAAGGTGGATTAGAGTCATCAAATAAAATATGAAAGTGGTTGTCATCCCATAAATGACAACTATCCATATACCAATCATCACAATATACCTCAAAATCATACCAAGCATATATTTCTTGATTATATTCATCCCTGATGTCCTCCATAATAAATATCTCTTGCATGTTATCCAATGAATCTTGAATACTACGAAAACTATCATTGAGGCCATTTGCCAGGTCATGCAATCTAGCATCCAATGTGTCATACAATTGGGATTTGAATGCTTCAGTAATTTGTAGAATTGCTTTGAGGGTTTGAGAGGAAATATCCATATGATCACCCTATGAACTCTTCGGTCCCGCAACCGTCATGAAAAAACCCAAAAAATAAAAAAATAAGTTACTGCAAAAAATCGTGGCTTTTTCTGGAAAAAATCTAAAAAAACTGTTGAATTTAAAATGCTCATAACTTCACTTCCCGAACTTCATTTCAACTTCTTCTTTTTTTAAATAGGGTGAAATTGTGAGAGGAACTTAGATATGTAATTTGTTTGGGCAAATTTTGCCTCCATATTCTACAGAAATAAAATAAAATAAAATAAAATAAAATAATCACGTCGCCATCCGCGGAAAAAACCCTGAAAATTTGCATGTTTTAAAACTTCAATATCTTGACTTCCCGGACTTCGTTTCAGATGATTTTTTTTTTAACATTGGGTGTTTTTATGAGAGGAACTCAGATATACAACCAATTTCTGCAAATTTTTCAAATAATTATACCAAAATTTTATGGAATTTCGTGGCCCTCTTTTTTCTTCTCTGAAAAAAAAATATGCAAAAATAAAAAATATTTGCCCACAATGTCTGCCAAGGAAAGTGATCTGATACCACTTGTTAAAAACCAAAGACTAAATACAAAAGCACCACAATAGATATACAAGATTAATATGCAAAATATCCTTTATTATTATCAAACCCTTAGGGTAGGGCAACACCATACAATGGATCATATTATGGAAGGGATCCTCTCATGTTCACTTGCCTCTTCAAGGGGGCTTCCTCCTAATGAGCTTCAACTCAAAACACAATATTTATGTTTATATCCTCTTACATGACTTGAACCTCTTTATATAGTGCTACCATCACCTAAGAACATTATAGAGGAGGAATATTCTAGAAGTAGAACCTTCTAAGAAGTCATCTTACACTTATTATATCTAACTACCCATTTATTATATCTAACTACCATAGTGGGTCTTATTTATTAATACAGTGGACCTAGTCCACCTTACATTGAATGGTCTCCACTATTATCACTATGGGCCCTCTAGGCCCCCACTACTACCTTTCTAGCTACCTAACATAGATCATAAGAAATAGTTAGGGAGATATTGTTGCAAATAGTTGAGGAAATAGTTGAACTAATTTCCAAATTATGATTTATTAGTTATGGTCACCTCATATTATATAAAGGGACCATTTGTACAATAATGAAACATTGAGGAATGATAGTTTAATAAAACTTTCCCTTCAAGGGTTTGGAGAACGTATCTCCCTTGTACTTGCTTTGCATAGTGTAGTGTGTGTGATTTTTTTTTGCAGTTGCGCCTCTGATGCTATCATTTGGTATCATAGCAAGGTGAAGGGAAAGAAGGGAAACTATTTGTGGTACCATTTTTGAAGAGGAAGAGATGAGTTTAATAGCCATTTGAGTGGAGAGATCCCACGTTATATAGTTGTATTCATGAGGAAAACGTAGGAGTGATCCATTCTTGGAGCTTATGTGGATATCACGTTGTATTTCCAATTAGAGCAGTCATTGTTGGTTATCGCAAGGAAATCATGTTGTATTTTTTTTTTCAACCATTGTCATTTTCCAATCAATGTCAATAAAAAAAAAAAGAGGCATGCACCATGAAGAGGAGACTACTAGCAACTGTAACGATCTAATGTTGATCGATTATTGTTACTACTAGAAAGAAATGGACATGAATGAGATCGTTGGTTCTTGTTGATATACATAAGGTTGTTGTGGGAATAAAGGGAAGGATTCACCCATTTTCAACATGGCGCAGTACAATTTCCCACTCTAGTTAAAAAAATAGAGCAAATGGATCTAGAGGACGGCATGGAGGAGGAAATGTGATATGAATTTGATATGCATGCACTGTTGTTGTTTCGATAGCTATTAATAAAATAGTTTCTTTCAAAAGGATCTACTAATTAGGTCTAGTGTTTGATTCTAGATTGGGCTCAGAAATACAATGGTGTAAAGGTGTTATTGGACTAATCGGTAGGTGCAGACACTAACTGATCTCCCTAGATCCACCTGGATCTAGAAGAAAGCAAGACAAGACATGACTCTTTCCCTAGGTTTTGACCATTGAATTAACTAGGAGGCAAGAACAAGTAACATACCTTATTATCACTTCCTATGGTCTTTGTTTCTCCCGCTTCGCTCCAGTGCTCTTGTGCAGCCAAGACTAAGACAACACAAACCAACCAAAGTGAAGATAGCACAATATATTCAATAGTTAACCTATGTGTATGATCAAGGAATTACACAATAAAGTGGAAATAGTTTTATGGGAAAGGGACATGCCACTGTATCATATTAATGGAAAGTAAATATTACAACCTGAGCCTTGATGTCGCAAACTTCATTTCGATGGCTCTTGGCTCCGACACACACACTTGCTCAATCCTTGCATGAAGAAGATCAAATCCTCTTGATAGACTTGCTAGAGTCTCCAAGTTGTTGTTCAATGCTGATTCATTCACACAATTCTTTCACCAATTCTCCAATGAATCTTGCTTAACCTTTTCTATAAGAATTCCCTCAATATATAGGAGAGAATGAATTAGTTACTTGGATAAGAATGATCCCAAAATATTAGGGAATCCAGTACTAGGATAACCATTCGAATGCCAACTCATCCTTCTAGAATATTCCCTTCTAGAAACATCAAGAATTCATCTTTTTCCTTGCTTTAGGAAGAGTTCGCACCCTAGAAGTTCAACACAATGCGAGAAGTTCGCACCCTGGCTTAAGGCAGCCTGCGAGAATCAAGCATTCTCGCAGCCAAATATACTAGCAACCTGCGAACCTTCTTCAAAAATGAGTTTTCTGGGAAGAGATGAAAGTAACTTTTCTCAGGAGAAAGTTCTTATGAAGAGCCTGAGTACACCATCATCAATACATCATCATGACGACCAAAATCATGGGTAACAGAATGCCCCCCAAAGTATGAGGTTGGAACCAGTGACATTTGAAAGACTTTGTAAGCTGTATGTGTGTGTCAGAAACCAGGAGCGCACCTAATCGGAAACCTGCGAACAACCAAGCATCTGCAGAATATCATATATACCCATTCTGAGGTAGGCATTCCCATACTCAGATCATAGATTGATGACATCATAGACATGGGTCATGGCCACCATTCATACACTGTGGATCCATGCCGTCAAAATATAGCATAGTCACCTGAATACACTGTGGATCTATGCGAGAAATTTCAAATTAAGACGACATAGCCACGAGACATACACAGTGGATCTATGTGTCACAAATTATACATACTCCATCGCAACCTGGACCAAAGAAATGATATCCAGGGTCTTCAATCTCGTCTCCCAAAGTACGAATCTAACCATGTGATTACATGTGGTGAAGTTGAACATGGCAGAAACCACTTGATTACCGGTCATTGATGAAACCGTTAACAAGTGCGAGGGAAATCACCATTGATGTCAATGACTCCCAAGGTACCCTAGTACAATCCATTGAGTGTGAATAAATGAGTTGAATTCAAACATCTGATGGAATCTTTCGATCAGGGGTCAATGATGTGAACCCACTGTCGAAAGCGATGAAACCTACCATTGAGGTATGCAATCTCCAAAGTACCAAATAATTTCTAAGTCTTGATTCTGGATAATGAGTTGAAGTCGATTGAAAAAAACTCATCACAGGAAGGCCTTGATGTATCCCCCATCAGTGACACAAAATGAGTAACAGATTTTGAAGGTGAAACAAAGTATGATTTGAATTGGACTAGACACAGGGAAGGCCGACACGGAGAGAATGGATAACTACAGATGGTCGACTCAATATAGGTTTCAGATGGACTTCTCTTGAACATATGAATGACACGACCAATGATTTGGCAACATTGACTCAAAGATGACACAGGGAATGACCTTGTAATAAATCGAATGAGAGATAAATGGATTTCCCAAAATGGCTTCAAATGATGAATAGGGGGTGTCATGTTCAAGAGCAACACTTACTGCCAATCAATACAAAGATGAAAACATATCTCTTTCCCAAATTTTCCCCCACCATTTCTGGCGAGTACCTCTTTATTTTTGCGCAAGCTTGAGGAGGATAACATATGCTTGTTGATGTAATCTCATCCTTCAGACGAGTCCCTCGGAGTATGTTTAATGAACCCTAAGAAGGAGTGGTTCGGTCCCATCACAGGTCTGTCAATGTTTATTTAACGAGTCCAGAGATAGAAAACTCAAAGGTTTTTCATGATTATAGAGTCTGGAAAAACACTTAAAAGAGAACTCTCTCAGTTCCTTTTTCGTAAAATAGTTTGGATGAGACCGAAAAAGAGATAAATTATCGCTCACCAGATGCTTCCTTCAGATACTTTATCGAGAGTAAAAATAGCAAGGTCTCTCGACGATCTTTTCATGTTTAGACAGTTTGAAAAGAGCTTAAAGAGGACTCCATGGGGGTTCATTTTTCGTATAACCTTGTTGAGCCCGAAAAAGTGATAAAAGTATGCTCAATCACGTTCTCATGTATTTACGAGCGCAAGAACGGACAAAGACCACGCTCGAGGTTTTTATATAAAAACCATAAAAAACAATCAAAAACACGCGATGAAAAAGAAAAAAAATGTTTGTATCCCTGTATTTGACCATCGAAATCATTACGCCTGCAAAAGGTTCACTCAAAATGACATTATGGATTAGGGTTTAATATATAAATAATCATAAAAAACCAAATGACATAGTAAAAGTAAATAAAAATGAGTAAATACTCTTTTTACCACATCATTTTTACCTTTCCACTATTTGAGTTCAAAAACCCCTCTTTTACCCTCAAAGTTCGGCGTCAGTTTGCGGGAGCTACAAGAAACCATTCAGCGAGCCGTCTGCGACAGTCAGGTAGGCTCTTTGTCATTAACATTTTCATGGTTTAAATTTGCAATTTCATTGGTTAAAAAGTTGTTTTTCATTTGATTTTCCAAGCCCTACTTGCACGCTACCATTCTTGCAGGCATGCTACATGGGACCTGCGAGAATGAGTGATTCTCACAGGTGACCCATGGGCATCTTGCGAGGTTCTCGTACTGTGCACATAGAGCACCTGCGAGAACCGCAAAGCCCAAAAAAAAAAATTTAAATTTAGCCAATGAAAGAGAATGAACTCATGAAAAAGGTTGTTAATCTTCTTAATGTGTCTCTTATGTAGATAATTGGCCATCAAAATGGTGCTTGAATGGCATGAAAGAGAGTACGAAGAAGACAATGCAATGGCCGAAAATCATCCACCTACTATAGCTTCTTTGAGACTGTGGACTCTTGAAGTACTTTCATATTCCAGGCATGAGGGCCCAAGTCAGACTATTAGAGTACCTGGTGCGTATGTGAAACCCTGATCAGCAGGTATTTCATGTGGGGGTCCACACATTGTCCTTAGACATTGAGGATATTTACTTTTTGATTGGATTGTCAAGGCGGGGGTACTATGTGAGCTTGATTGGTAGCAGAGGTGGTGGGCTACAGATGAGTGAGTACTGTCGTTTACACTGCGTTCCCGAGGCTGAGAGAAAGAAAAGAAAAGTAGTTATTTGGGGGGTACGAGATTTGACCCTCCATACTATTCTATTCACCATAGCTCGGATGGTTGGGAGTTCTGCTCCTCACATGGCATTACAGAGTTACTTCCAGTATGCTATTGAGTGTACTGAGTCTCGAGTGTTCAACTAGGCAGATGTTGTGCTTCGTAGTATAAAAAAACAGTTGACCAAATGTCGATGAGGTGACCTGAAGCAATTCGGGTACGGATCTTTGTTGGTGTCCTTATTCCTAGAGAGGGTCCCATTACTGAGGTTGCAGGTTGAGTGGAATATACCTACTCCCAGGGATCCAAGGATGTTGAGATGGTGTTGGCTCATGACCCGGCACGTAGCAGGACCAATCATCAAGTATGATGATACTTTCTTTGACTGGCTTCAACCACAGTTGTTGATTGTTGACGACTATGCTTATGCCGGCTTGGATTTCTGAGGAGATCAGGATTTAGTACTGCTAGAGGATGCTCAGTGGGGGGACCTTGGTAAGAAGTACACACATTTTTTCATTTTTAAATGTTTTGTGAATTTTTATCATATTCAAATGTTTTTGTTTTATATATTCATCCAAAGACTAATAAAAAAAAATTTGTTGATAACACGGATGTTGGACCTTATAGACCTCCTGGCACTTCTCCCATCCAGCGGCGAGGAGAGGTAGCGGCAGCGCCACAATATGTTGAGGATTATCAAGTGGTGGAACAAAATCTGGAGGGGTTGACCGTAGATATTCCAGACATGACTCTGGAAGAGGTTCCATGATGCGATCAGCATCATACTGTAGGAGTATCAGCATCCATGAGTCGACTGCTCCGTAGAGTTTCTCGGGCAGTCATGTGTTACCGTGAACATCATCCATGACGTCACTTTGTAGAAGCTATGAGCTTCAGATTTTGACATTTTGTTCTTCGAACAAACTTTTTGTAAAAAAAAACTATTTTTATCGTTATATATACAGATAGCTTCTACCGGTTTACTTTATATTGTGTGAATATTAATGTGATTGATTTATAAATGATTCAAATGTCTGTCCAATACATAATTAGCCAATGCATCTGTTAATGTATTTAGACATCTAGGAATATGTTGATATTCAATGTGATCAAAATAATGTTCCAAGAGGCGAATTCGCAAATATACCCGTAACAAAGTAGGACTTCGAATAGTGTAGATATTACTTAACTGTAGCACTACAAGCTATCAATCAAGTCACACAACCAAATGACTAATTCCAAGCGAGGCAGCATTAACCAATAATTCAATAACGGCGCTATACTATGCAATGTTGTTGGTCACATGGCCGAGGCACACACCTCGTAAGGAGACAAGTTCGTTTGTAGGGGCGTAAATTGCCCATGCAGCGGAAGCAAGGTTCTGAGTACTACGGATAGCACCATCAATGAAGCCAATATAGGGTAGCGAAGAATCCGACATCTGGAAATCAAACACAACGTCACATAAGGGCAGAGACCAAATAACGACAAAAAGTAAAATATCATAACACAGAAAGAGTATGATACAATACAAATACAAGTACTTGTGCACAAATGATTTTATGCATAGTAATTCTTCAAGTACAACCCATTCATGGGTTCACTCAAAGGGATACCATCGTAATCTACCAACTCATACGCTCATTTTTCCAAAACTCGTTGAACGATATAAGGACCTCGCCACATGGGTTCAAATTTCCCAGCTCCTAGCATATCTCGATCTTGTTCATAGAGTAGAACAATATCACCTTCAGAGAAAACGCGAGGCTTGACATGCTTATCGTATTGGGCCTTGACACGTTTCTTCTGGGCTTCTATTACTAGGGTGGCATCACGTCGAGTTTCATCTAATCGCATTAGATACAATAGACGTTCTTCTTCAGCAGAAGTGTTGGGTAGGAGTTCAACAACTAATTTTAAAGAGGGTATCTTGCATTCGATAGGTAGAATGGCTTCCACACCATAGACTAACCGAAAAGGTGTAAACCCAGTAGCGGACCTGACAGATGTCTGGTACGCACACAATGTCAAAAATAACATTGTGTCCCAACTTGTTTTATGAATCCCTATCATTCGTCGAAGCACAGTTATAAGAACTTTGTTAATCGCTTCAACTTGACCATTAGCTTGTGGATAATAGGGCGTTGAGTTATCATGGCAAAGACCCAACTTTTCAGTAAGTTCAAACATCATAAAATTCCTAAAGTGGCTACCATGATCGGTGATGATAGCTTGGGGAACACCAAAACAAGCTATGACGTGATTAAAAAGAAACAATGTTGCAGTCTTTCCAGTGTTGTCAAATGTCAGCATCGCCTCGGCCCATTTCGTAAAGTAATCAAAGGCTACAATAATGTAACCATGCCCCCCGGCAGAGTGAGGGTGACACGTCATGAAATCAATACCCCATTTCACAAAGGGACCAACTGAGACCATAGGGTGAAGAGGAGCAGAATGTGACCGAATTTTCTAATTATAGGTCTGGTAGGCATGGCATTTCTGAACGGCAATAATGCAGTTGTTAAACAAAGAAGGCCAAAAATACCCTGCGCGTAAGATCTTTTGGGCAGTAGCATACCCAGACATATGACCACCACATGCTCCAGAATGGCAGTCATTCAGAGCTTTCTCGGCTTCATCGAACATTAGACAACGTCGAAAAATAGAGTCAATCCCCCAACGATAAAGAGTATCCCCGAGTATAATGTATTGACGAGCTTGATAGTGTATTCGACGTCGTTCAGTATTGGACAAAGTAGGCCGGAAACTCTGGGTTTGCAGATATATAATGATATCTCCATACCAAAGATCATCAGTGCTAATAAGGAAAAGAGATTCATCAGGTAATGAATCTGCTGCTACATTCTCTGTTGCAGAATGGGGAAAATCGTATATCAACTCAACAAAAACTAAAGACTTCTTAGACTTGGCGCGTTCAAATTCCAAGTTAAACTCCTAGAGTATCACAATCCATTTGGAGTATTTGCCCCCTAGAAATTGACGTGTCAAAATGTGTTGCATAGGGTTGCAATGAGAAATCACTATAGTCTTGCGTGAGAGTATATAGTGCCAGAAGCGTTGGACGGATTGAACGGCAGCCAAGGCTAGTTTTTCGACATGTTGAAACTTGATTTCATTCGGCGTGAGACTTTGAATCAAGTAGTAAATAACATGTTCGTCGTGAGAATCATCCTCTTGAAAGAGAACCATGCCAATGGTATACTCCGAGGCAGCAAGATAAAGGAAATAATCGTGACTGTAATCGGGGGGAAGAGAAGCGGAGCTCGCATGAGGGACAACTTCAAAGCTTCAAAAGCATTGTTGGAAATGGTATCCCAGATGAACTTTGAATCCTTCTTTAATAGCCACGTAAATCCACAAGTTATCTCGGCGTAATTTGGGATAAAACGACGAAGAAAGTTTGCTTTCCCCTGCAAAATTTGCAACTGGCGCAGTGTAGAAGGAGGAGGGAGATTAAGGATCGCCTCAACCTTCAAAGGATCCACCCAGATCCCTTGACATGAAACAATAAAACCTAGAATATGGCCAGATTCTACACAAAAAACGCACTTATGAGGATTTAAACGGATACGGTAGAACCGACAGTGAACGAAAATGGCCCGGAGGTGAGTTGGGTGATCGACTTTGCGCATAGAATGAGCGGGTAAATTGTCCAAATAGGGTTGAACGATGTGTTAGCGGTTATTTTTGTCTTAGGCGCAAAAGCACCCAGGTCTGAAGGTTGCTCAGGAAGTGCCCAAGCGCAGCACGGGAGATTCCCTATTTTTCTGGTAGCAAGGCAAGCGAGCGGGCAAAATAGCGTTGGCAGCATACAAGATCTATTTACAAAGAAGATCAACGGTCATTGGGTTTTCGGAGCTACCGAGTTGCCGGAGGTTTAGCGCAAGAGGGAGCACCAATAGTTCAAATCATATTTGGGTCGTTCGATCCAACCGGGACAGGTGGAAGCCTGTCAGCGTATCAGGTATCGGAGTTTCGGGAAACTCGGGACCTCACATTCATAGCAGCTGAGATTGTCGACTAGCGTAAGGCCGAATGCACCTTTAACGGTAGCCACAAGGTCACAGCCCGTGGTCGCCTGGGAAATGAAAAAAGTTGTGCAAAGGGGGCCAAAGGCATTGGGCCCAGTCGCCGAAAGGTTCATCGCATTCTCTGGGTTCCATGGATCCGATCTCAAGACTGGTTTCTACCTAAAAGTAAATGAAGGTAAGGAAGAGGTGGGTGAAACCTCCCTTCGTTCATTAAGTGCAAGATATGGAGAGCCTGGCTGGTGGTCTTCCCGAGGGGGGTTCTGTATACCCATGTCTCCAAAGAAAAAAGGTCATGCCGAGTCCTCGGCTAGCCAGAAAAGTCTGCACACGCCAAATCGGCATTTAATGGCTCAGCTACTTCCCCTGCAGGAGCCATGCACAGTTAAGGTGGCGTCCGACAGAGAAATATCCATCCGAATTTAGTTGAAGGGACACCATGCTTCAGATGACCGCACACGCCTCCGTGAGGCAATTTTCTCTTAGTATATAGACTCGGTCTTTGTATTTTTGTATTGATCGATGGTTGAGCAAGACTCCCAGTTGTAAAAACTTTAATGAAGAATTGTGTTCTGGTTATTTCTGGACTCTTGAGACTTCTTGCCTGATGAATGTCAGTTTCATTCATATCCTTGTGTATGTTGTATTAGAGCAGCTCGGAATTGGAGGATCCAGTTGAGTTGTGACTGTTATAGGATGATGTATGTTGGATCATTGTAATAGTTGTGTTGTTCTAAACAGTCCCTGTGAACTTCTCAGCACTGAACGACTTGGAATTGGAGGATCCAGTCAAGTCTTCCTTTCAGTTTCTTGAAGACCTGAACCAAGCGGATCTTGTATTCAGAGTTTTTCCTCTACGAGCTACCGAAAGGCATGTTGCCTGAGATAGTTTGTTCATCCTCCTCCCAAGTATTTTTCCTACCCATCTTTAAATCAACTCCCTGACTGAAGTTGGATCAAGACCTCCTTTGTTCCTTGTTATCAGATACAGTTTCTATTTTGAAGTGATACCTATTCGAGTCTCTACCCATTCGATCATGCATTAATCAAATCATGACATAAAAATTGATGGGCGTTGGGCTCTGCTTTTGCAAGCAATCCAGGAGTGACTTCCAGCACTAACATTTCTGGCGCCGTTGTCGGGGACAAAGTTGAAGATTTTCCCTGGGCAGAACGACATTGAGCCTCTGATTTTGAAGGTGCATCAGACATCAGAGCCCTTAAAGATTGCTACTGTACACCTGGAGACTCCACTGTGGTGACTCCATTGTTTCCACATCACTGTTTCAGCTGTGACTATTGTTAGCACACCTTAAAGTTGACCCTAAGGAGATTTCTCGAGAAGGTTTCAGCAGCTGCTTTCTCAGTCTGAGAAGCTTCTTGGGGTAACGACAACGTTAAGATCTGGCCTTTGATGGTGAACAAGGACCAGACATATTTGAAGCTGCGCATCTTTCACCTGTCGACTCCGTGATTTGAGGATCGATTGGCGACTCCACTGTTTCGATATGGAGAAAATTATGACTCAAAGGTTTTCTTTCTATGACTTTTCCCAGATAGTTGGGTTTCCTAATGCACTTCCTGATAGAGCCCAATGGGAAGATTTCCTCCTTGAATTTCATGCAACAAGTTGGGAGGAACTAGCTGAGAATTTACTGGACTTCCATGAGGCTATTCACGGACACAATATCACGCATGAGGATGTCTGGATTAAGCTCTTCAGGTATTCATTGAAGGGAGCTGCTCTTGAATGGTGTCGGTCTCTTCCCGCTGAAAGCATCCGCTCTTTAACAGGTTTTCATACAGCTTTCAATTCATTTTGTAAAGACTACTATCCAGTTGATTGCTTGTTTGAAAACTGTTGTGAGGAGTTTTCTTCGCTTGATGAAGCCTCTGTTGGCCCTGAAGACCATGTCCATGACAAAGCCTTTACTGTGGAGGAAAGCATTTGCCATGAAAAAATAGAGGTGTTGAATGATATTAATTGTGTTAGCCCTAGAACGGAAGCATCTGACATTATTTCAAATGCACCTGCTCTTTTAGATGTTCATAACGATCAACATGCCTCTTGTGATATGATTTTATAGAGCAGATGTGGTCTATAGTAGATGGCTTACCTGGGCATCGGGTGGAAGCAGATGTTCCTAGCAGCTCTGCTCATGATGACAAAGACCCTCTCTTTTTAAAAGAGGGGTTAGTTGTAGAAGAGGTTTCTTCTCTTTTCCCCCAGGGGGTTTCTCACGATATATTTTTACCTGGGATTAAAGAGAAAAGGATTATGTATGAGCAGCCAGAAGCAGCAGGTCCCACTGTCCCTGAAACGAAATTTTTTTACGGGATCACTGTTCTAGAGGAGGATCATATCAATGAAGGACAACCCCTTTTTGATATATATTATAGTGATGATGAGCAGCAATCTTATCCTACTTTTGATCACTATAGAGATACTAAAGATCCAGTCAACAAACAGAACCACCCCATGGTCCCTATTTATGATGAATACAAATCGGACCTGGGGGAGACCGAACCAGAGGAGCAGAATATTTCCTGTCCAGAGCCAGTCAGCGAGAACCCACCGCTTGAGAGCAGCGAGCCTACGTCAGTTGTCCACCATCAACCTATGCTTATCAGAGATATTCAGCCACAGGTGAATAGCTGTGTAGTAGAGGAAGGTGTCTGTCGCCCATTTTCTGGAATTTTCCACTCATTCTATGACCCTGTCTTCAAGTACATGGAGTGGCATTTCCCTTATGCCTTGGAGCCGCAATATTTCATCTCAACTCTAGCCTGTAAGGAGGAGTTGAAGAGTGTAACCGCTCTGCTGTCACGGTTACACCATCTGTTGATGATCATCGAGAGAAGGAAGGAGCTTCTATCTAGGAAGTTTATTGAATGGCTATGGTGGAAGTTTTCTTTCACCTAGCCCATGTAAAGTGTTTTATTAGCTTAGGGATATACATAAATAAGCTCCTGTAAGCATGAACGTTTAGTTTGTTTTGTTTTTATTTTTTGGCCTGTATTTTCAGCAGCGGGATGTTTTGAGCCTAACTCCATAGCCCAACAGCAAGGAACTGAAGCTGGGGAATGAGTTCTTAGAGCATCACAGGGACGACTCTATCCCCCATGGAGCCTAATGTTAGCAATTATTTTTTTCTTAGGCACAAAAGCACCTAGGTTTGCAGGTTGTTGAGGAAGTGCCCAAGCACAGCACGGGAGATTCCCTGTTTTTCTGGTAGCAAAGCAAGCGAGTGGGAAAAATAGCGTTGGCAGCATCCAAGATCTATTTACAAAGCAGATCGACAGTCATTGGGTTTTTGGAGCTACCGAGTTGCCCAAGGTTTAGTGCAAGAGGGAGAACCAATAGTTCAAATCAGATTTGGGTCATCCAATCCAACCGGGACAGGTGGCAGTCTGTCGACGTATCGGGTATCAGAGTTTCGGGAAACTTGGGACCTCACATTCATAGAAACTGAGATTTCCAACTAGCGTAAGGCCGAATGCACGTTTAATGGTAGCCACAAGTTCACAGCTCGTGGTCGCCCAAGAAATGAAAAAAGTTGTGCAAAGGGGGCCAAAGGCATCGGGCCCAGTCGCCGAAAGGTTCATCGCGTTCTCCGGGTGCCATGGATCCGATATCAAGACTGGTTTCTTCCTAAAAGTAAATGAAGGTAAGGAAGAGGTGGGTGAAACCTCCCTTCGTGCATTAAGTGCAAGATATGGAGAGCCTGGCCGACAGTCTTCCCAAGGGGGGTTCTGTGTACCCATGTATCCAAAGAAAAAAGGTCATGCCGAGTCCTCGGCCAACCAGAAAAGTCTGCACATGCCAGATCGGCATTTAATGGCTCAGCTACTTCCCCTGTAGGAGCCATGCATAGTTAAGGTGGCGTCTGATAGAGAAATATCCATCTGAATTTGGTTGAAGGGACACCATGCTTCAGATGACCGCACACGCCTCCGTGAGGCGATTTTCTCTGAGTATATAAACTCGGTCTTTGTATTTTTGTATCGATCGATGGTTGAGAAAGACTCCCAGTTGTAAAAACTTTAATGAAGAATTGTGTTCTGGTTATTTCTGGACTCTTGAGACTTCTTGCCGGATGAATGTCATTTTCTTTCATATCCTTGTGTATGTTGTATTAGAGCAGCTCGGAATTGGAGGATCCAGTCGAGTTGTGACTGTTATAGGATGATGTATGTTAGATCACTGTAACACTTGTGTTGTTCTAAACAGTCCATGTGAACTTCTCATCACTGAACGACTTGGAATTGGAGGATCCAGTCAAGTTTTCCTTTCAGTTTGTTGAAGCCCTAAACCAAGCGGATCTTGTATTCAGAGTTTTTCCTCTATGAGCTATCGAAAGGCCTGTTGCCTGAGATAGTTTGTTCATCTTCCTCCCAAGTCTTCCGCCTACCCATATTTAAATCAACTTCCTGACTGAAGTTGGGTCAAGACCTCCTTTGTTTCTTGTTATCAGATACAGTTCCTATTTTGAAGCGATACCTGTTCGAGTCTCTACCCATTTGATCGCCCATTTATCAAACCGTGACATAAAAATTGATGGGCATTGGGCTCTGCTTTTGCAAGCAATCCAGGAGTGACTTCCAGCGCTAACACGATGTGTTTGATATCATGAAACGCATAAGACATAGCGCGTTGAAAAGTGGCGCCAGCGTTCTTAAGACCAAAAGGAAGTTTCTGATAGGCAAAAGTACCCCAAGGATAAATAAAAGCAGTCTTATGTTGATCCTAGGGAACAATATTAATTTTATTATAGCCAGAGAAACCATCCATGAGAGAGAAGATTTCACTTCTGGCATAGTCATCGACAATCTGATCGACAAAAGGGGTAGGAAAGTTGTCTTTTGGACAAGCTTTATTGATATCCCTATAATCAACAAAAACACGAATCATACCTTGTTTCTTGTCAATCGGGACAAGATTGGAAACCCAGTCTGTGAGAGCCACCGGATAAATAAAGCCGGCTTTCAGAGGTTTCTCGACTTCAAGCTTTATAGCAGCCGCTTTACGGGGGTGAACTGAACGAAGTCATTGTCGGACGGGTTTAGCGTCAGGATATGTCTTTATTTCATGAATTACAATATCGGGGTCGATACCCGGCATTTCTTCGTAGCTCCAGGTGAATATGTCACGAAACTCTTTGAACAGGGATGTATAGGTGACTATTTCGTCAATGGAACACGAAGCTCCAATATGGACATTTTTTACGATTCCAAGTTTAATGGATATGTCAATGGGAATCGTGGGCGAGATATTACTTAAGTTCCCTTCGGCAAACACATCATGTGCAGACTCGAGAACAGTCGAAATGACGACAACGGTCGACGGGATCGAAATCCGTTGGTAGTTCTCAAGAGTATGTTGCTCCAGAAAGAGGATGGAACGATGATGTCCATCGTCCCAAGGGGTGTCCTCCATGATAGACATGATCATCTCGTCAATGGGAAAAATAACACGAAAAGGATCAGGAGACAACTCATCAAGAGAGGGGGTAGAAGGTGTTGTCGATTGAATGGCCTGATAGGCAGAATCAACCAGAATTAACGGCATTTCATCGCCGAAACGAAGATGATCTCCAGGGTCAGGGACTACCCAGGGGTCGGAAGATGTAGGAAGTTCGTGAGGTGAAGTGGATATCATATTGATAGAAGTAACAGACGAGAGTGGAACATTGGGTGATGTAATGGGGAAAGTACCCATTAACGAGGAGTCCTTGAGAAGGCCTACACCGACGTTCTCATAACCCGATGGGGTTTTAGCAATAAACGGTACGTTGCTAGTACGAGTATCAGAATTGAAGACGACAAGTTGGTCGATGGTAACAACCTTTCCTTGATGAGGGAAACGTACTACACAGAAAAGTGTCGACACAACAGCACACATGGAATCGATCCAGCTGCGGCCAAGCAAAAGATTATAATCAAGGGGAGCGTCAAAGACTTCCACTTCAACTTTGACCGTCTTACCTTCTAATTTGATGGGCAACGAAGGAAGAACATTGTAGGGCTTAAAACCAGAGCCATTGAAGGCTTTAAGAGTGTTTTGTGATTCATTCAAAGAAGGAGAGCCAATGGCTTTCCAGCAAGCAAAAGACATGACACACATCGAGGCACCCTCGTCGATAACGGTTCAGAAAATGTTCTTGTCTGAGACAACAACTTGTATCTGGAATGCGAGTTGAGGGGGTAACCTTGGAATATGATCTTCCAAGTCAAAGATTATTAAATTCTTGTCCTTCGGGTCAATTCCACTGATAGCTTTCAACAGTGCCTTCTATTGTGCGGGACAAGTTTGAAGGACTTCAAGGGCTGACATCGCAGAGGGTTCTTGGGCCAGATCTTCAACAATGTTGTAGTTCTGGGTTGCACGAGCATGAGGATTGAAAGCCGATTTTTGAACGACACCCTTTTGGGGGGATCACAGAACTATGTCGAGGATCGGTCGTTCGAGATGAAGAGGACCGTTAGTAGGTGGAATCGTGGGAGAGGGTTGTACCAAGGAAGGAGGTAAATCATCAACCTTCTCCTTAGAGGGAGAATAATCTTTGGCTCGAATAGTGAGTGCAACGTTGTTTTTCTTAGAATCACCAGTACACATCAAAACATAAGAGGTGGTAGAAGATGAAGGTTGGTCATGGATGACCAACTGAGCCTGCTGTTGAGACGGGAAGGGTTGGGACAAGATAGCTAGTGTAGATGGTTTTGGAGATCCCTGAAGGAACTTAGTGACCTCGGCATGTCGTGGACAATCCTTCGTGTAGTGATCATCACCACAGATAAGGCAAGGGTATCGTGGTTTGCGCTTACACCGGTCATCAACAGGAGTAGTTTTAGTTTGCCCTACTTGAGAATTATTTTTTCCCTCCTTATTCTTTCCTCTCCCCTTTTTAGATTTGTTTTTACCGGCTGGGGTAGATTGAATTGCATTTACCTCAGAAGTTTTTCCGGTGGGACTGGTAGGAGATGGAGCATTTTGAACATTAGAATAAGTAGATTTAGGGGTTGTGCTTGAAACGGAATGTGATTGGGCTTGGGCAGTAACAATCACACTGTCAGCTGCATGCGAGGTGGTTGGAGCAGTTGAAGTGCTAGAAGAATTAGGACGAGGTAATTCAGGTAGAAAATCATAAAGTGTTCCTGTTTGTGAATAAATGAGGTCAAGATATTGAGCACGACTTATAGCTTGCTCCTCTATGACGACGCCACCCATGGCAATGTCCTTACCGATTTCGTTCACAAATGATTTGGTAAACCATTCTGCCAGTAACTGATCGGGGAGCTCAAGTTTAATGAGACATCGTCTCCTTCGCCACTCATGGATGTGATCAGATATATGAGTGCCTTTAGTCTGTTTGAAGGAAGTCAAAATTTTAATCCCCGTGTCATAACGGATCGGTAATTGGTAATGCGTAAGGAAATCCATAGCTAGGGTGTTTAAATCAGAGAAGAAACCTCGTGGAAATTCAATATACCACTTCGCAGCAGAACCGGTAAGGGTTCATTGAAAAATACGTAAACGAATAGAGTCATCCATAAACGAGTTGGATGAACACCATAGGTGAAAATTCATAACGTGATTGTTTGGGCCCTCTCCCACTTTTCCCTCGAATTTAGGAATGTCTGATGGAAGCTTGGCTGGTATAACAGGCCATTGGGGAAAGTGACGAATAGGATCGTTTAAAATCCTTGACAAATCTGAAAGATCCAAAGTGGTGAGGAAGGGTAACTGTCGATTCACCTGCGGGTACTGGTGTCTTTAGGGAGGAAGCCATGTCAGCAAACCAGTAGGACCATAAGCAGTCTGCATATAATGTGAAGATCCAGGCATATTCGGTGGCAGCTGGACAGGATAGTAGCTCATTGGATTATACCCTGGAACAGGGGCTTGAGTTTGAGCATTTGACCTCCAAATGGGATTGAACGAACCGGGATATGATTGGCCCAGGCTAGGGGGTGTAACTGACGCAGCTAGAAACTGCTGCCCCCCAGTTGATTGAGGAGGATTTTGGATCAACTGATTCCAATACTGGGCCAAATATGGAGGTATGTTTTGCCCATAAGGTGGGGTTTCCCCTCCCATTGAAGGTGGTGTACCAATTGAGGGCAATGTTCCAATTGGCATTTTCCAATTGAGAGGGGGTTGAGTTATACTACCTTGATGAGACTGGCCAACAACCGGAAATGGATAAGTTGGAGTGAATGACGGAATAGCGCCACTAGGATTAGGATTGCCAATAGAAGACAAAGAAGGTCCTCCAAAAGGAAATTGAGGGAGTGTTGGAACAAAACCAAAAATAAAGTTCCCAGAAGAAGAAGGACCACTAGGAGAGTTGGATGGTGTTTGTGCAGGAGTAGGAATGGAAGCATTCAACGCATGGTATCCAGGTGGTAGTGTCAGATTGAAATTGGGCGTTCGCAATGTGTTGATAGGACAAAGACTAACCGCAGTAAAATCGGTTGGAACACTCGTAGTAGCTGAAAGATGGGCCATTTCGGTAGGGACGGTAAAGTGATAAGTTGTAGTCAATGGTACTGTCTCTAGACTAGAGATTTCAGAAATCACAAGGGCGTTGATCTCAGAAATCACAGGTGAACAGACCAAAAAGGATCTTGGCCTTCTATACCGGGAAAGGGTCCAGTCGAAGATCCGGAATACACAACAATTAAGTCTCCGGAAGAGTTTGCTCGCATATAACGTCTCTCAGAATTGGGGTGAAGTCGAAATTCCTCTTAAGTATTTATAATTCGAAAACGTTCTAGAGAGTCAGTTCGTTCCACTTGTAGTGTGGTGACAACTGTTGCTTCACTTTGTTGAGGAGAGCCTCCAGGTGTGCTTGTGGGCAAGGGTTGAGAACCGTCCAGATGCTCTAGAGATAAACCATGCATTCTACGTGAACGACGTGGAGGAGCTATTGTAAACAAGTGACAAACTTCGCGAAGAAAATCCTATGGTCAACGTCGAGAAACAAACAACACGCGCTAGTAAACAAAATCTAGGAAGCAACACCAAGCAAACAAGACCCTCTAATTTCGAAGCCACTAGTTGGTGATGAAATCCAACGTCGCGACAATGAGATGAGAAGGGGCGGGGCTAGGGTGGAAAAGTTACACTGATGACCTACTTAACGGACTTCCACCCTGGTGCCAGCTCCCACACATAATCGTGGGTATACCCTCCAAGGAGACCAAGTGAGTTTGGTCAACGTCAATTCCAAGCACCGTGAAGACTTTCCCCTCCACAGTCACCTCGGGTAAGAACCTAGAAAGATAGGCCACTAAGGTCACCACCAATAACAATAAATCCTGGGGGAACAGTCAACAGTCCGATCCACACGCAAGGGAAGGGTATCTAGCCCGCAATCAACTCAAAAGGCTTCCACTCATCATTGTGGGTATACCTCTGAGTGATCCCCATAATACGTGCAATATCTACACTAATATCAACAAAGTAGGGTGAGTAACTCTGCCAATATCAATGCGACCTCGTGCTTGAACCTTGTGTGAGAAGGGCTTCCCAGGACAAGATGTTGCAAATGGAATTTAACACTCCCTAACACAAGATGATATTGTGTGTTTTGTGCTTTTGGAGAGTGTATCTCTCTTCCTACTCCAAAGCGCTAGCCTAGCTAAATGTTGGTGTAATAGAGCCCTATAAAAGAGTTACTAGATAAATTTTATGATTACGCAGTGTTATTAGGAGCTATTGTTTACTCAAATGAAACGGAGGTGAAACTTATGTTGTATGACTCTGACCCAACAATGCAAGGATGAGAATGAAATGTATCACTTTTCGTTCAATGAATCCTATGTATGGGAGAGAGAAAAAGTTTTCTAGATCAACCTTGAACTACAATGCAAAAGTTCCTTTAAAATGAAAATGCAACAAATCACGAATCAAATGACAATTCTCTATTGTGTCTTTTTCAATAACTTCAACAATTCGATTTTCAATGTTTTTGAAGACGAAAATGATTTTTTGAAAGAAAAACTTTTGTTCACTTTTCGAAAAGGACCCTCACTATGCCAATGAGAGTACAGAAAATCAAAAACCAATGAACAAGCAATGATAAACACCCAATCCACTCTTTCAATGAAAATAAAAATAAAGAGCAAACCAATATAGTCTTTTCAATCACATAAGAAAAATGATCTTTCAAACAAATCAAATGATAAAGACCAATAAAACTCAACTTTCTACCAATAACCGGTCCTTAACTAATCAAACACACTCAGATTCTGAAATCAGAGAGTATGGTTTTGCCAAGAAAAGTCAAGAAACGAAAGTCAAGACAAAAGTGACAAGAAAAGCCTTGAAATCCTAAGACTATTCATGCACGCAAACGAAGACAAGAAAGAAATCAATCAATGGTCCAAGAAACTCTTATGAGGCACCTAAACTGATCTGGGCAGTTAAAAATGCCAAAACTCAAATCCAAATTTTTGAAAACAAGAGTTCGTGGGCTGGTAGTATTACACAGTGTGAGAATCATTGATTCTCATAGGTGACCCTTGAGCAGGGTGCAAGAACCTCGCACTGAAACCTAAAGGCAGAGTGCGAACCCTACCAATTCTCGCAGGCTGCAATGAAGTGCAGTGCGAGAATGTCTCAACATAATCAAAATTTTGGAAAATGAAGCAAAATTTAAAAAGGCCTCTGGACCCAGAGGGTCTAACAGGATATCCTGAATACTCAAAGATTGATAGGAAAGGAGAAAAGTAAAACCAGAGCAAATGGCCACAGAAAAATACCAAAAGACACAAAGAAAAAGAGATTGTTCCCCAGTGGAGTCGCCAATTTTGTTATTGGACTAATTGGTAGGTGCGAACACTAACTGATCTCCCTAGATCCACCTAGATCTAGAACAAAGCAAGACAGGATATGACTCTTTCCCTAGGTTTTGACCATTGAATTAACTAGGAGGCAAGAACAAGTAACATACCTTATTATCGCTTCCTATGGTATTTTTTTCTCCCGCTTTGCTCCAGTGCTCTCGTGCAGCCAAGACTAAGACAACACAAACCAACCAAAGTTCGCACCCTAGCAGTTCAATACAGTGCGAAAAGTTCGCACCCTGGCTTAAGGCAGCCTGCGAGAATCAGGCATTCTCGCAGCCAAATATACTAGCAGCCTGCGAACCTTCTTCAAAAATGAGTTTTCTGGGAAGAGATGAAAGTAACTTTTCTTAGGAGAAAGTTCTTATGAAGAGCCTGAGTACACCATCATTAATACATCATCATGATGACCAAAATCATGGGTAACAAAAGGTGATAATTCATTATATTTTGACCATGGTTTCTATCTGTCGACCAATATTTCATCTCAGTGTGAAATGTGTGGAAATATATAGTTCTATTGTACAAAGTGAAGTGTTGTTGGAAGAAATATTTGGATAAGTCTGCATGTGTAGCGATCTACCATTAGATATCATGATAGGTCTAATAGATATTGTGTCCTCGAGATGAATTTAGATTGGTTATAGTTTTGATCTATGTTTGGTACACATAAAGCTTTAAGTTTCCATGAATTTCCCATGTGATTTCATGGTTAAACGAGAATTAGAACAGAGACCCTGCTAAGTAAAATTGAGGCTTTGTGTGATATCCAGACAGAGTACTTGTAATGAGAGGTCGATTTCATTTGAGAAAAGGTGACATTTAATGAAATAATAAAGTATGTAGCAGATATGTCTTCAAAACAGAAACTGCAGGTTGTTGTGGCATTTATTTGCATGCTCGAGAGAGGTGTCACAATAGATGAAACATGGGAGTTGATATCTAATAATGAGAGTGTTTGTGTTATAACAGCTTAGATACACGTGCTCTAGAAGCTCAGATATGCCATTAAGAACAGTAACTTCAATGTTGTGGTTTCACAATGCAATGTCTATAGGTTGTGTTATCACACAAATTGTGCATTGGGAAAATATCAACCCAACCACCAAGTGGCAACAACTTAAGGGGTACTATACCCAATGTCACCTCGATATAGGTCTCGTGCTTCAAAGGTGACTAGGTTACTCTAGGGAGGTGATCTCAGTGAACCTAGGGGAAAGGGGTGTGAAAGTGAAGATAGAGAGAGTAAAGCCCATAAAGGTCAATATTCTAGATGGAAATGGAAGGTTTATAATGAGTCTTAGGTTGCTTGAGGTTGCCAAAGTCTTGGATGAATTACTGAGAAATTTGTACCTACCCGAGACAGAATGAAAAGCCACTATGCAATATCATATGTTAGTTGGATCAGCAAGCTAAGATTGTTGCCCCAAATTTGCAATAATAAATGACAGTATATATCAACATTATAACAAGTCCTAAATCTATTATAAAGATAGCTCAAAGTCAAAATAAATATGCTTGAAACAAGGTAGATAAATACTAGAGAATTTCACGATCTATAGCATGAGAATTTAACAATGAATCATGGTTGTCATAAAATATGTATGATGTTGCACCTCTTTTGTCACTTGAATGAGAAAAATAAAGGTGCTTACAAGCTTAGTTGGGTTAGCTAATAAAGAAAGCAGTGAAAGAAAGGGTTAGAAAAATAAACATAAAAGACTAAGCTAAGAATTAAACTAGGAAAGGAAAGAACAACTAAACTATTGAGCATAAGGACATAAGAACAAGAAACAAACAAGATTCATGTCACCAATGGAAAGAATTGTATTAGTGAAAAGAAAACATTGAGAAGAAATGGGACTTTGAGTCCCTTCTTCCTCCAAGGGAGGGCTCTTGAACCCCCAAGATTAAGCTCTTCTTACAACTTGAAATCTTGAAAGAAATGGTGAAATAATCTCAAGTTAACCCACTCAAAAGGTGATGTAGATTGCCCAAATGGAATGGTGCTAGTATGCTCTTGATGAGAAAAGAGGATTCCCCAAGAGAATAGCAGCAGCATAACCTTGCAAATGAATTCCTTGAAAATGTAGTGCACCCATGGCTTTGTTTTATAGAACCATTTTGAGGTATTGTGCAACCAGCTTTTAGTGTGAAAAGGGGTTGTTTAGGGCACCTTTAAGTCTTTTACCAGCCACCCAGCCAGATTCAGCCGAGATTTGGATGTCAAATCGACTTGGAAGGTGAACCAAAATTGGGTGGGAGGTCGACCAACCTCATAAATGCGCCGTTATCAGGTGTGTGTGCCTTTTAGCATCCACAGTCACGCATCATGCACATGTGTTATTTTCCTGCATTTCTGGATGGCACATCTTGATTTTATAACTGGTTGTATAGTTTTGGACCTTTTGGAAATGTTTTTTTGGTAATTATGGTCCATGGGTGGACTCATAGCTGTTTGAAGATGTTGGATTCCTGTAACCATTTGCGGACAAAATTCCAGTGATAACAGATGCCCCCTGATGGATGAGGTTAGGATCATACAGATAGTCGAAATTCATCAATGTTTCTTCTACTGAGAGTATCGTTGTAAGAAAGAGAGATAGTGAGAGTATCAAGAGTGACCCGTTGGAAGGAGAAGGGATCCTGTAGGACCCAACCTTTCGCAAGGTGTCTAAAATAAATTGTGTACAAACAAGGCGGGCATGCCCCATGCTCGTGTCATGTAACTCAAAAAATAGGGTGTTGTACAGTAACTGAAATTGTGTGTTGATGTAGACAACAGCAGCGCCCTCAGGGGCAGTTTTGATAAAGGCAGAGGACAATTCTGATGAGGAACATACTTTGAACAGTAGGCAATGATACCTATAAGAAGCATCATAGATTTTGTGGGCATTGATAGCCCAACAAAGTTCATAGGTCTTCAGAAAATATAAAAAAGAACTACAATAGTCACAAAGTAAGACCCACCATAACATGAGAAAGTGTTGAAGTCGAATGTTATTGGGGTCAACGATAGCAGAGAGAAATGATGGTTCTCCTTGTGTCGTCCAAGACTCCTCATTGTAAAGGTAATGAGAGTCAATATAATGTCGCCCTTTTGGAAACTGTACTGATGTCGACAAAAACGGAGACGTGACTCCAAGAAGAAAAGGGCTTCGTGAAATCCACTAGGTGAGGTTAGGAACTGAGGAGGTACATGGAAAAATTCAAGATTCATGGAGACTCAAGACTTCCCTTGGTTGGGGATATATGAAAAGTATAAGTGGTCGCAACCATTCAACGAGGTCGAGTATCAGGGGGACAACGAGACGTGGGATAAGTTGTGCCAGAGGAAGGATAAAGTGAACAAACTTTGAGAGTAGAGGTAGGTGGCCTGTGGGATACTCGGGGTTTATGGATGATGTCAATAGGAATAGATGATAAGAAATGCCCCAACCAAGGGCGACATGGGTTTCATTTGCCAAAAAGGTTGCCAAAGTTAACAACAAAAAGCTATGTAAAATGTTGGAAACAATGGCTTAATTACAAAAAGAATTAAAAAATCAGTGGGGATAATAATGTAGATACAGAAATGGGTGCCCCAGTGTAAGATGGCTTGGCCTGAGGATGGCGCAAGTTGGTGTAAAAAAAAAGTGGAGGGTTGGGGCCCCATAGGTGGGTTTCTGTATTAGGGAAATGTATGGAGGGCAGTCTAAAGATGGGAAAACCGACGATGGATGAAATGGATGGTAAATGTTTTTGCAGGAGTGAAATTAAAATAAAAACATGAGGAAGTGCCCTGGGAGTCCATTCGGTAGGCTAGCAAAATGAGGAGGAGTATGTGGTTGATTTGCGACATGATGTAAGACTATCGGGACTCCCATCCTTAAAGGTTGAAAACATCATGAGTGTCAAAGTGCCAAAGGGGGATATGAATGGGACAAATCATGTGGGGGAGAGTGGTACAGGGTGAAAGTAACCAAAATGTAGTGGAGGTGACAGTACTACAGAGCCGGATATAGGGACCCTAAAGGAAAATTTCAGAGGGTGTGACTGGAGATGCAATTGAGATTTAGAGGGAATGATTACATGCCAGTATTGATTATATACCTGAAGGTGTCATGCTGGTGTGTGATGACCAAGTACCTTCACACATGACAACCAAATACCCGATGTGAACAATATCTGAAGATAACTGAACATATAATCATTTATTTGATAACTTTGAACATGAGCATGCGTACCTAGATGGGGTATGGAAAAACGGCTCCCTGAGGGCTAAGGATGAAAAATGTCTCAGGGACTGTCTTGATGTAGAGGACGGGGTGTTGATCCCGTGGCTGAAGACGGATCGAAAAATGGACGTCCAGAGCTCCCGGAATGGAGTCTGGAAGCTTGGCAAAAAGGACTATATATAGTTGTAGGGCCCACATTGCCACCTTATTTGTACCTACTATCACAGTGATTGGACGAGAGATATTCAGAGGATATTTGGAGATTCTGGGAGGACGAGGCGGACGATTCAAGACCAGCGAGATTCAGGTTAGTTGTCTTATTGTCCTGCATAGAATTAGGGTTTGTATTTTTGGGCAGGGCCAATACAAAGGGTCGTACAGGAGGTTTTGTGGGTGTGGACCCCCTAGTGCGCGGACGATCGAGAAATATACGTGCATGGGTGCACACCTGTTTTGCGGATATCTGCACGTGGAGGCACCCTAATGGGGGAAATAGGCATGCATGGTATGCGCACTTGTAAGTTAAACAGTTGTGCATGAGTGGGCAGTTGTGTAGTGAACAGACACGCTATGATGCACGCCTGTATATGTGACAGGGGCGCATGAAGGCGCCTTTGTATGGATGACAGGCGTGCATATGTGTGCACCTATGGGATGAACAGGCTCACATGTGTGCACGCCTGTGGGGTTAACAGGCGTGCATGTGTGCGCGCCTGTGGGGTTAATAGGCATGCATGTGTGCACGCCTGTGGGGTTAAACAGTCACGCCTTGGGGGCAAAGCTGACGGGTGAAAAACTTATCATTTTTGGAGATGTTAATGTGTTTATGTTTGAGATGGTTGATCAAGAACTAGATTATGTGGTTGCAGGTGATCATTTGGACGATGTCGATTCACTAGAGAGAGAGGTATTGGTCACAGCTCAGGGAGGCTGTGGCCATTGATGAGTCGGCGGTTCGTGACACTTGGCAGCTTGTGGGCTGCTGAAGTTCTTTGAGTGCCCCTTGATACGGACCCAGGAGTACCTCCTCCAGTTCTTGATTCAGATGTGGAGTCCAGATCTACATTTTTTTATGGTGCGGGGTGAGCAGCTGGCCTTCACTGCGGTGGAGGATGTATATTTTCTGACTGGACTCCCTTTTCGAGGAACGCCCTTACCGACGGAGCCCGTATTAACTGGGGATGGGAAATTGGCTACCTTAGGCTTGAGGTATTGTACGAGGGATGATTTTATGTCGGGCTCCGTGATGAGTATCAGGGCTATGGATTCCCTAGTTCATTGTTGTGTAGCAGCGATGGTTGTGAGGGTATATGGGTCCCTCGCGACTCAGCAGATCAGTGGTGGTCAGCTGAGGATTATGGGGAGGGCACTGACAGGAGAGAATTTTTCCTGGGGCTTGATGCTTCATGCCAATATGGTAGGGAAACTCAATAGGTGTCAGGTTGTGGACTCAGGGGAGTTCTCTTTTGGGTCCATCTTGGTTGCATGGTTTTTGGAGAGGGTGTCGATGTTGCGCCCTAGAGTGTTATTGGGTGCACCTAGTGCGTGAGAGCCATGACTGATGTGGTGGTATAGAATTTTCATTCAGCACGGTGGTGGGGAGGGTGGCCATTTTTTTACGGCTGAGGTTGCACAGGTGTGGTGGTAGATACCGCAGATCATATTGTAGTATCTGTACTATGGGGTGGACTTTCGGGGTGATCTGGAGATGGTGTTACCGCCAGGAGAGGTGTTCGACCACTGAGGTATGATGTGATTTTTTATGTTTTGATATTTAGATAGTATAGCATGTGTATTATGTATAGATGGATGTTGACGCTATCCTTTGTTTGTTTGTATGTGTAGATGTGGGACCTCGTGGGCATGAGGTTGAGTTGGTTAGAGCGTCAGCTCGTCAAGGATTGGTGAGGCCTCCGCGGAGAGAGTTGCAGGCAGGAGAGAGACGATGACGCTAGGATGTTGAGGCGAGACCAGCTGGCGATGAGAGAGTGTCTAGGAGACGTCATTTCGACAACCCTGGTGCAGGGCCACCACATGCTCCTCCGGTCGAGGCCGGGGGATATTTTGAGGATATTCGTCGCCGCTTGGAGGTAGTGCTACAGGGGGTGCCTGAGGGCATGTGGTCCCATATCCAGGATGAGTGCATCCTAGATCAGTGTGTGGGAGTTCCATTGATGTGGCATACCATGGTTCGGCTAGCAGCAGTAGCAGGTGCTGCGATGATTGGGCGATTACCTCCAGATCCAGAGGGACTGATAGCGGGTGGGGCACCACCTCCTGAGGGAGGGCCAGGTGGTGGTGCTCTAGAGGCACCATGAGTGTCTCTATGTGTATTTTTGTATATTATATAGGCTGGTGAGCCCATTTGGTGTGGTAACACCAGTTTTGTATCGAGGTGGTTCACTGGCCTACCGATTTTGTATAGGATGTACTCTATTTTTGTGTAAACATTTTGATGGCACATTTGACCGAGATATATATATATATATATGTATGGATATTTATTTTGGGGTCTGTGTGATGTTTACATGTGTGTGAGAATTTTTTAATGTTGTGTATGATGTCTAATCTATATGTTGTGACAGACTTCTGATGGTTTATGTGTGTGTAAAGGTGTTTTGATGTGATATATGCCAATCTAGTATAATGTTAGCCAGGTTATCTGTGATTTGATTAAATTGTCTTGGAATATGTGTAAATGTAATGAAATCAAAATGTCGAGATAAAATTCTAACTTGTAGGTATTTGCGAAAGAGGCAAGGATCGCGAACACGGTACACATTGTTGAGCTGGAGGACAACTAGTTGGGAGTCAAGTAAGACGCTAAGGTGATTAATACAATGATGGTTGGCATCATCAAGGAGACCAATGACGGTGGTGTACTCGACTTGGTTGTTGGTTGCGGAGCCCAAACATATGCCACTGGAGTGGAGCAGTTCATGTGAGGGGGAATAGAGAGCCCAAGCAGCCAAAGTGAGATTATGTGTCCAATGGCTAGCGCTGTCGGCGTAACCGATGTGGTAGGCTGATGGAGGAGGTATCTGTCAATAACAAAAATGATATTTTAGACGTGAGGTGTGGAAAAAAAAGATTAAAAACACTACAAAAGAAAATAACCTAGTGTAGGATGGCTATGCTCAAGCGTAAAATTTCTTTTAAGTACAACCCGTTGATGGGTTCTTTGAGAGAGAGGCCCTCGGGGGAAGTCAATATGTATGCGCCTTTGGTGAAGCAATGTTGGATAATGTAAGGGCCATGCCACAGTGACTCGAATTTGCCATGACCAAGGGTATCGTGAGTGATATCGTAAGCAAGGACGAGGTCGCCTTTGTAAAATGAGCGAAGGTTGACATGACGATCAAAGGTGGCTTTTGACCGTTTTTTGGCTGCCTCATTGTTCTGTAATGAAGATCGATGATCTTCATCCAAGGACTCTAAGTTTAGCAAACGCTGCTCCATTGGAGCAGTGCCGGGTAATAGCTCAATTGCAGTGCGTAAGGTGGGAATTTCCCACTTGATAGGAAGAGTGGCCTCGACCCCATGGAATAGATGAAATGGTGTGAAACCAGTGGTCGTTTTGACGACTGTACGGTAAGCCCATAGCGTGAAAAATAACATATGATGCCAATTGGTATTATGTTTGTTAACCATGCGTTGTAACATGGTCTTGAAGACCTTGTTAAATGCTTCGACCTGTCCATTGGACTGAGGGTAATATGGTGAGGCAAACTCATGGGAGAATCCTAACCAAGATGAGAGTTCGGAGAAAATCTCATTCTCGAATTGTTTCCCGTAATCAGAGACTAGTTGGAGTGGTACTCCAAAGCGGGATATGACGTGATAAAAAAAAAACATGTTGCGGTGTCAGCGGTGTTGTTGAAGGTAGGCATGGCTTCAGCCTACTTTGTGAAGTAATCGACCATGATGATGATGTATTTGTGTCCATTGCTAGATGGAGGGTTGCAAGTCATGAAGTCGATCCCCCATTTACAAAAGGGGCCTGCAATAATGACTAGGTGTAGAAGAGCAGGTGGTGCTTGTGCTTTGTTGGCATAAAGTTGTCATTTATCACATCGCTTCACGGCATGAATGCAATCGTGAAATAATGTAGGCCAGAAGTAACCTATGCGGATTATTTTCTGAGATGTGGACATCCCTAAAAGGTGGCCCCCGCAAGCGTCATTGTGGCAGTCGTTCAAGACTCGATTGGCCTCGTCAATAGTCAAGCATCGACGAAGTATGGTGTTGACCCATCGCCGATATAAGATATCTTCGATGAGGAGATAGCGGGGGGGCTAATGGTGAATACATAGACGATCATCTCGTGAGAGGTGGTTACCGAACTTTTGGGTTCGGAGGTAGACAAGGATATTGTCGTACCAAAAATCATCCGAGGGGATGTAAAAGAGATGTTCATCGGGAAAGTCGATATTGACGGGGGAACTGGTAGTATTGGAGGGGAAAGTTGTGACGAGTTCGGCGAGGACGAGAGCTTTCTTGCTATTGAGTGTTGAAAATTTGAGATCGTACTCCTGAAGGATAACAATCCATCATGAAAATTTACCGTTAATTTGTCGACGACTGAGCAAGTATTACATGGGGTTGGAATCTACTATGACTTTGGTTGTGCGAAGAAGAATGTAATGGCGCAGTTTCTGGACTATGAGGACGACTACAAGGGCTAGTTTCTCTTCGTGATTGTATTTCAAGGGTGGACCTGAGAGGTTTTTACTAATGTAGTAAATGACATGCTCACGATCATCATCTCCTATTTGAATGAGAACTCCTGCTACTGAGACAGTTGAGGCTGATATGTAGAGGATATAGTCGTGATTATAGTTGGGTGAACTAATTAAAGGGGCATTGGACAGTACCATTTTAATATCGTTGAAATCATTTTGGGCATGTTCATCCCAGTGGAATGGGATTTCATGGCGTAGTAAGTGAAGGAAACCGTGTGCTCAAGTGGCATAGTCTGGAACAAATCGCCGTAAAAATTTAGCTTTTCCTTGTAGGCTTTGGAGTTGGCGTAAATTCTGGGGGGGTGGAATTTATGTGATGGCCTGGACTTTGAGGGGATCCACGATAATACTGCTTTGGGAAACGATGAATCTGAGGAGGCACCCGGCAGTGACGCAGAACACGCACTTGAGGGGGTTTAAGTAGATGTTGTACTGACAACACCTTTGGAAGATGACTTGTAAATCATCAAAATGTTGAGCGCATTTTTTGGATTGAGTTGTGAGGTCGTCCAAGTATGCGAGGATGATATGAGCCAGATCATGAAAAATGTATGTCATAGCCCATTGGAAAGTTGCGCCAGCGTTTTTTAGGCCAAAAGGCATGACACAATATGCAAAAGTACCCCAAGGGGTGGTGAATGCAGTCTTGTATTGATCAGTTGGATGAATTTGGATTTTCTTATAGCCAGAGAAACCATCCATGAAGGATAAAGCCTTGTGGCATGTGCAGTCGTCGATAATTTGGTCGATGAAAGGTGTCGGAAAGTTGTCTTTGGGACAGGAGTGATTGAGATCGTGAAAGTTGTTGAAATAATGTAACTGCGAAGAGCATTCTTATTATTTTGTTATTGGATTAAATCCCCATTGAGGATTAATCATGTCATTATTATTATTTTTATTATTATATTAATCCCCATTGAGGATTAATCAAGTCGGTAATTGTATAAGGACCAAATCCCCTTTTGCAGATTGGTCATCGGACAATTATAATGTAAAGAATAAGAAGTCGGCCCCAGCAGTTATAATGAAAGGGCCATATTTAATTAAAGGTGGATTTACCCACCCAGTGTGAGAGGTCGGCCCTGCCAGATGGTGACTCTTCACACGTGCCAGATTGATATAAATAAGAGGCTAGTGCCTCACTTCTAACACACACTTCACTTGCTCATGTTCTTATAAGGCAAGTTGATATTTCAAGTGTTGGTGAAAGAAGAAGAAGGGTGGCACATCTCTTGGAGGAGGATTTTCTGTATTGGTTGAGTTATCTCTTGAACTCTTGATAAGCTATTTATGATAAGGAAGTTTTTGC
>ML796878.1:53256-93000 GCA_009831015.1 Picea engelmannii
GGGTTTTCTTCCCCTAGAGGGTTTCCCAGGATAAATGTTGTGTCTATTGTGGATGTGTATTTCTCAGTGATCTTGTTCATATTATGCTCTTATCTTATGAAATGCAAAGAACTATAATATCAGCATAAAACATTAACAAAAGTCCGTGCATACATGGATGGTGCCTTTTTTTTTGTTAACGAGGATAGGGTTGGAGACCCATGAGGTATAGGCGATGGGGTATATGAATCCAGCCGCATGTAATTTGTCAATATCGGTTTTGATGGCCGCTGCTTTGGATGGGTGTAGCGGTCGTTGTTTTTGGGGAACTAGTGTGATATCAGGCCAAGTGTCTATGCGATGTTCGACAATAGAGGGATCAAGGCTAGGCATCTTTGTGTATGACCAGGCAAAAATATCCCAGTACTCTTGGAAGAGGACTTTGTAGGCGGTGATTTCTTCAAGAGTGCATGCGGCGCCAATGGTGATTTCCTCGATGACTCCATTTTTTATGGAAATATCGATTTTGGTGGTAGGGGAAATGTTGGCCATATTGCCTTCTTCAAAAGCGTCAGGGGCAGGGATGGGGTTGTTGAACCAGTCGATATGCCTTGATGGGATAAAATCCTTATTTTTTACTGCATATATGGGGTGTTGGTTAGGAGGCATGAAGGCTTCTTGTGAAAGGAAGAGTGTTATGTGGTGTAGTGCATCCCATGGGTAGTCAAGGGTGGTTAATTCCTCGAGTATGTCCTCGTCACAGTGGAATTGTCGGTAATACAAGGGATCTAAAAGAGTGATATCGGTGACTTTCACCATGTGGTTATCTTCTGGTGGTGAAGAAGCAGGAGGGATGATGCAATGAGGGTTATAAATGGTAGTTGGGTGTAAAATTTCCATGGGGAAATGAACGGGAGAATTGGGGGGATTTGGGGGTAAATCCTCGTATAAGTCATCCAATAACCATGGCGGATTAGGGAGTGCTTCTGGCTCAGGAGAAATAATATGAAGAATCTCTAGTGATGGGTTAGTGTTAATCATCAATTCTATAGGGGGTGTAAGAGTTTGAATGAGGGTCACTTGGTGTTGCCTATATTCAATGATTATAGGACATTGATATGTGAAATGATATAGGGATTTGCAGAGAGAGCAAGGGCATCTCATATGTTCATTGACTGAGTTTGTGAAATAATGGATGTCAGTGACAGGAGTTTGGGTAGGTGTGTGATGAAATCTCAGGCGTACAACTATTAGTGTTTGTCAGAATTGAGGTAACCCTGGACAGTGGTGTGTGTAATGGCCATATTTTGAATAGATGGCACATGCAAATTTGGTTCACAGTCCTTTGTTACTTGTGTTCTGTGAGATAGAAGCAATACTGGAGGAAGCGATGAGAAGTGGTGGTGCTCAAGGGAGTTGAACGAGATTACATAACTGAGGGAGAGATGGGAATTTGTTGGTGGGGTGTCTGTCTTTCTCACATAGCGTGCAAGGAGGTTGGATGTGTGGGGGAAGTGGAGTTGTGGGCTCCCTCTTCTTTCACCTACCCCTAGTTGTAGCAGGGGGGTTAGTGGGTGGGGGTGTAGGGGGTATGGTGGGAGTGAGTATGGGAATATGCATCGAGATTCCTTCAGTTTGGGGAGGTAGGGATGGTTGAGGAACCATCTTAGGTGGATGTAAATACCAAACTGGGATTGCCAGTACCATATTAGGAAGGGTAAGCGTTGCAGTGACCTGGAAAGCCTGTACACTTGTGGGGGGTAAAAGAAAGGGATTTGAATAGTGGCTTGGGGAACTATCTCCCAAACTGGGATATGGCCTTGGGGTGAGGTGAAATCGTGAACTAGTGGATTCGATGAGTTCACATGAGATTCTTGAGGGAGGAGATCTGCAACTAGTGGGATGTCAGATATAAGACAAGCCTCACTAGGAGGAAGGGTATCCTCAATGCCAGTTCCTTTGGATGAGACGACACATACCTGATTGGAAGGATGTATGAGTGGTGGTGCACCATGGTAAGTTCCTAACAAGGATGGGTCTTTGAAAACTATGGGCCCCATCTCGATGAATGGGTACGCCTCAGGATTAGTGTGGACGAAAGGGAGAATGTTATCAATGTTGGCAGAAGAGTTAGGTTCATAATGTGAAACTTGATCAATGGTAATGATCTTCCTGTGATGGGGGAACATCATGGTTCGAAAGACGGAAGAGGCAACTACCTTCATAGCATACATGTAGCTACGACCGAACAAGATATTGTAATCGAGTGGGGCATCGATAACTTCAATGTCAATGAGAATGGTCTTGCCCCCGAGTTCGACAGGGACATTTTGGAAGAGCCCTTCAGGAGAAGATGGTTGTTTGTCATAAGCTCTTAAGGTAATGGAAGATGGTATGAGTTCAGGGGAACCAAGTTTCTACCATACCGACTTGGACATGATGCATGTGGATGCACCTTCATCAATGATGCACCGATGAACTGTAATGTTCTGAATTTTAACAGGGATTTGAAAAGCTATGAGAGCGGGGAGGCGAGGTTCTCCGCTGTCAAGATCAAATGTGATGAGTTGAGTATCTGCAAGGTCAACTGCCCCCAAGGTGGAAAGTAATGACTTCCGCTGAGTGGGACAATTTTGAAGTACTTCTAAGACTGACATGGTAGTCGAGGATTGTGCCAAGTCATCGACCAAACTGTAGTTATGACCCACCCTAGCCTGAGGGTTGTGGACATTCCTGCGCAATGGGATGCGAGGGATGCGAAGAGGTGTTTCAATGTTAGGGAGAGGGATCATCAAAGGGGATCCCGTTGGTGGTGGGATTGTTTCTGGGGGAATGGGAAGAGACCCAGAGGATCCATGGTATTGACGACTACGTGTTTGTAGAATGACTTATTCATCACTAGTGAGGAGGATAGTACGATCTACAGGATTGCTTGGATTGAGATATTGTCCCAACTTTGGTGGGGTAGGTTGCATGTCCTATTGGGTGTTCATCACTCCTTGGTGTGGAATGGGGTTCTGCAGCACGGTTGGGGGTGGTTGTTGCACGTATTGTTGTGGGGCCTACTGAGGGGCAGGCGGTGCTAGAGGATGTGGTCCATTCACTGAGTCTTTCATCCATTTAAAATCAACGATTTTGGGGCAATGATGAGTATAATGACTGAACTCACCGCAAAGTGCACAGGGGAAGTTGGTTCGAAGGTTATTGTTATTTTTCCCTTGGCATCTGTTGTTGTTTCCCCCCTGGGGGTTCTGAGCCCCTTGATTCTAGTTGCCCCCAGTATGTTGGTTCTATTGGGGGTGATTTCTGCTTTGACCTGGGTTGTTATTGTTATGATTCTTTCCTTTCTTTTTGGAATTATTCGACTGATGAGTTGGATTTGTTGTATTCATTTGTTCAAAATTTTGATATTGCTGAATGGGAGAGGGTTGAACAAAATTAACCCCAGGGTGAGGGTGTCCTAGTGGTGGAGCCATGGGCTGTGGAGGGCCAAGAAATGGAAAGTACAGATTATGTTGTGGTAATGATCCATAAGGTACATAGGAAGGTGTGGTGCTTTCGCTAGTACTTAGAGTATAAGTTGAGGTAGAGGGAGTACCAGAACTTGTTTGGATAGGTGGGCATATTGTGGGTGCCAGCAGTGGCCCACTGATGGGTGGAGGAAGGGAAACAGGGTATGGTTGTTGATAAGGGGGTGGAGGATAATAAGGGGTTCCTCCATATGCTGGTGGATATTGAGGTGTGCCATACATTGGTGGTTGTTGGGGTTGCGGATGTGGTGTGTGGTGGTACCAATCAATCTGTTTGCTGAGTGAGACATCCCAAGCTTATCTTGGCCAAATGGCATTGGTCTTGGGAGATCAAGGAGTACTGTATACAAGTATCATGATTGTGAATAGATGGGATCGTATTGTTGAGCCTTACTGATGGCTTCTTCTTCTGATTGAGGGAAGGTGGAAGCCAAATCTTTACCGAGAGAGAGAAGTGATTTGAGAAACTAATCGAGACATTATTGTTTGGTGGTTTCTTCTTTGCACAAACTACGTCGTCGATGCCACTCATGAATGTGATCAGCGATATGTGTGGCCGAGGTTTGTTTAAAATCATAGAGTAGTTCAAGACCATTGTCATGATGGATTGGTAATTGGAAGAAGGTCAAAAATTCTTTGGTTAGGGATTTGAAAGACGCATGGGACCTTTATTTTTCATCTACATACCACTTGGCTAATGGGCCAGTGAGTGTGTGTTGAAATAATCGTAGTCGGATGGAATCATCCATAATGTTGTTGGAAAAGCACCATAAGTGGAAAGTCATGACATGGTTGGCAGGGTCATCTCCTATCTTTCCTTCAGACTTGGGGATATCATAAGGTAGTTTGGTAGGCATTGCAGGCCATGTGGGATCATGAAATATAGGATCATTTGTGAGTTTTCTTAGATATGGTATGTTGAGAGAGGCCAAATATGGCATCTGGATTGGTGGTGGAGGATCAGTTCCAGCCATGGTGTGATTGTTTTGTGAACCTGACCCTTGAGGGGGACTAGGTGGGTTTGTACTTCCCCCTTGAGAGGAAGTTGGCCTCCTGCTTCTGTGTGAAGGAGAGCAAGTGGGTGGTGGAACTTGGCAATTGGACCCAAGTAAGGTGGAACCAAGCAAATCAAATCCCAAGACAGTGGCACTCACAGGGGTTTGAGAAGGTGGGGTCGATGAGTTGGCAAGACTAGGAACTCCTCCTAGAATAGGAGAGAGGTTTAGCAAGCGTCTGGAATGACAGGGGTTCTGTGGGTCCCCTATGATGTCCGACTAGCTGAGTGGATGTGTGTGAATGGTGGTGAGATTAATAAATAAACAAGAGCCTTTGTTGAAATTTTTGAACTTTACATAATATATATCCAAATCAAATGTAATCAGAAGTGCATCATACATAAAGTGTTTTGATAAAGAAGCATATATGTGGATAGGTGGATTTTTTCTGCGCGAGGGAACAAAGAAAACAAATGCTCATGTCTTAAAAGACGTAATGTCCTTCCTCTCAAATAGCACTGGACCTTCCAATAGTACTCAACAGTGGGGTCTGAAGCCATCAGAAGAGGGACTAGTGAAGGATGAAGTAATCAGTTATAATGAGGGGTAGAGGGTGCATATCCCGAAAGAGCTGGCGATATTTCCCAATAGCCACACAAAATCCAATCAAGGTGCAATTGCAACCCACAATTGTCACTTGGGTAGATGTCCTAAAATTTGGTCACTAGATACCTCAATCAAAGTGAGGCATTTAGATTTTCAACCTAAGAAATGGGTCATTGGTTGGATCTCGTCCAAGAGGTGGGTGCCTCAAGGGGGGGCGCACAGAACAATCAGACCTCGGCCTTCAACCCTTCATGGGTATCTCCTTGCCTTATGGTGTTAGGAACACTTGACTTGGAGGATTTAAAGTTCCCTATTTTGACAACTTCTATTGTTTTGAAAATGTGAGAACCAAATAATGGGGAGTTATTTGGATGCTTATCCCCGAAATCCTACCTACACTAAAAGATTTCTTTTGGCACCTCTTGTGGAGGAAAACTTAGTGAGTTTTTAAAAAAAAAAATTAGATGTGGTTGTTTGAGAGATTGGGGGTGTGAGCCAATCTCGTTGAAATTAAGTGGGAGTGGATAGTTTCGTCAAAAAAAGAGTGGGGTGTTTCGGAATCCCTTTAGAGGAAACTTACTTCAACCTCCATGTTTCGAGATGAAAACTATGTGAGTGAGAAGTGATTTTGTGTGTGAACAAGTGAAAGTGTGCCATTTTTTTAATAATTTAGGTGTCACCTTGCTGCAAGTGGACTTTGCTTGGTCCTTACAAGTGTTGATTACCTAAGTTACTATGTGTCATTGGTACAGCCTTGCAGAATTCAAAAGTCCCTAGGAAACTAGCATGTGGACATGTGGGTCATTTACTATTCCTTTAACTCCCTGATGTGATTTAATCTAAGAAAACTTTGAAACTATCCTAGATTATGATCATGTGGGCATGTATGGGCCCATTACAAAACCTTTAAACTTCCCTAGTGATTTAATCTAAAAAAGTAATTTTCAACACAAACCTATCTTTGTAGCATGTGGGCATGTATGGGCCCATTACAATCTTGAGATATCTTTGAAAAATAAACTAACAGGAGTCCCGAGGGGGCTATTGTCCTCTCCTAAAGGTTTTGTCTTTTTAAGGGAGATGAAATTGTCCTACAACCTCTTTCTAATTCTCAAGATCACTTTGAAGCGCGAGAGAAGAGCATACTCAACGATTGATATCTAATTTATGGTCCCAATGCAATTTTTATATGTGATTACAAATGATTCCAACTTATACTCTTAGTCAAAGTGGGCCATCCATGTGGCAAAATGAAAGCAAAAGAGGAAATAATGATTTTAAACCCCCTAAGTGCTTATGTGTTTTGACTAATCCCTTTATATGGAGAGGGAACTAAGTGTGGTGTAGATTAAAACATGCATGGAATCATCTTTAAGAAGTCTAGGTGCCTTTCACAAATCACAAAAAGGATTACAATGTGTATTTTTCTGCACAGGTGCGCGTGTCTCAGAGTAGACAGAGGCGCACTGGGCGCCAATGCGCGAACTGAAAAAGATTTTTGGACGCAGGTGTGCAAAAGGCGTTGAGTAATACAATGATTTTGGTGCATGTGTGCATGATGCGTGACTGTGGACCAATAAACCCATGCACAACTGTCACATGGCTGTGAAGAAAATTCCGAATGAAATTCTCTCAACTCAGCTTTGAATTTGATGTTTTATAGGTCGGCTTGGGCTGGTTATGGCACCTGCAGGTTAAATAAACAGAAATAAGAGTTAAAATAACCCAAATGTGGTAGGAAATTGATACATTTCCCCAATGGAGTCATCAATCTAGTGCGCCTCTTTTGTCACCTGAATGAGCAAAACAGAGGTGCTTACAAGATTAGTTGGGTTAGCTAAGAAAGACAGCAGTGAAAGAAAGGGTTAGAAAAATAAACATAAAAGACTAAGCTAAGAATTAAACTAGGAAAGGAAAGAACAACTAAACTATTGAGCATAAGGACATAAGAACAAGAAACAAACAAGACTCATATCACCAATGAAAAGGATTGTATTAGTGAAAAGAAAACACCGAGAAGAAAGGGGACTTTGGGTCCCTTCTTCCTCCAAGGGAGGGCTCTTGAACCCCCAAGATTAAACTCTTCTTACAACTTGAAAACTTGAAAGAAATGGTGAAAGAATCCCAAGCTAACCCACTCAAAAGGTAATGTGGATTGCCCAAATGGAATGGTGCTAGTATGATCTTGATAAGAAAAGGGAATTCCCCAAGAGAATAGTAGCAGCATAACCTTGCAAATGAATTCATTGAAAATGTAGTGCACCCATGGCTTTGTTTTATAGCACCACTTTGAGGTATTGTGCAACCATCTTTTAGTGTGAAAAGGGGATGTTTAGGGCACATTTAGGTCTTTGACCAGCCACCCATCCAGATCCATCCAAGATTTGGATGTCAAATCAACTTGGAAACTAAACCAGAAGTGGGTGGGAGGTCGACCAACCTCATAAATGCATCGTTCTCAGGTGTGCATGGCTTTTAGTGTCCACAGTCGTGCATCGTGTGCATATGCATTTTTCCTGCATTTCTGGATGGTGCATGTGCGCGTGCACGCACCCTGTGTAGTCATAGCGCATCTTGATTTTATAACTAGTTGTATAGTTTTTTACCTTTTGAAAATATTTTTTTGGTAATTCTGGTCCATGGGTGGTGTTGGAACCGCCTTTTTCAACAGGTTTAAATATATTTTTTTAAATCAAATGTTGGTTTTTGAGTTCTTTTTCACTTCGTGACATTTACATACTGAAAATCTCAGTAGTCTCGACATACGAAATAGCAAAGGATGTTATGTTTCATAACTTACCACTTTTTATTGTTAAATGAAAGTTTTTACTTTTGGTACCTCGGAATATCGCTCTTCGGGAGTCACAAGTCACAAGATTTACAAACCCCAATGTGCGAGGTCGCGAAAAGTTTTAAAAGTTTACCTCAGGTGAAAGTCGGGAGTAAAATTCTATAAACCCCAGTCAAGTGTTGTCGGGACTTCGCATCTCAGCATTCACCCTCTCCTAAAACATTACCGTCATAACTCTAAAAGACGAAGCCATGAGACTTTTACATAAGTAACCCGGGTTAGTGTCCAGGGTGATTAGTTTTGACCATGGTCAAAGTCTCTCAGGATTTCGCGACTCGGCATACGTTCCTCCTGGAAACTATACCTTCGAAACCCCGAGTGGTGAAGTCGCGAGATTGCTCAAACATAATTAATTAAAACACTTAATCCAGTTTACCTTCTGGTTTAAATAAATCACATCATAGTGATCTCGGGGTTTCGCGACTCGGCTAGTGCTCCTCCCGGAAACTATACCCTCGAAGCCCCGAGCCGCGAAGTCGTGATATAAATTAAAACATGATTAATTAAACACTTAATCCTAGTTACATCCTCACTTAACTAGATCTAATCATCGCGATCTCGGGTTTTAGAGGCTCGAAAGGTTAGAGTGAAAACTCTCGATACGGCAAACGTCGAAAGGTTGATTAAAGTTTAATTAAGCTTAATCAAAAAAGCTAAGCCAGCTTAATCAATGTTCAATACAAATAATAATATGCACAGTCTACGAGGTAATTTTAAATTTTCCTTGCGCCAACTTGTGTCACGAACCATTGAAATTTATGGCATTAATTGGAAATGAGGCGAAACGACAAGGATAGGGTTTTTGTTGCTAAATTTGTCTCTAAATATGATTTGACCATTCTGTTCATAACGATACCAAGATTTTAAATGATTTAATATATAGATCATTTTTCTTTCTGTTCTATTCATAAAGCTCATTTCTATCCCGCGCAAACAAGTTTTTCTCAGCAAAACTGATCTTTGTATGTATACGCATTTTTATTACAGGAGAGCTAAGTCACAATATTTTGTCATGGCCCCACGAAAAGCGTCCAATACAAGTGATGAGATTTCGGGACAAGGCTCCGATAATGTTTCGGATACTTCACCACGAAGCGTTGATTCCGTACGAACCTGGTCATACATCTCAGAGGTTTTGCAATCAGATTTGGTGAACTGTTTGGACGATTCCAGTGACAACGAAAAAGACGACATGACTACCAAATACAAGATCGTCGTCCAGGTAGAGATGCACAAAGTAGTAGCCAGACCACGTCTTCTACCTTACTATGACATGATACAGTGGGCGTTAGATAATGTAGATATCCCTACCAGGACCATCATCAACGAGCAAAAGGTCACTGTTGGGACCTTTAGACCAGAAAATTTCCAGGCAATGTATAAGTTACCACCCACGTTGAACTTCACATACAATGCAGAGTTTCTAGAGGGTTTTAAACAGAAGGAATGCGAGCAATACGTGAAATACTTATCCGATTTGATCAAGGATTGGGTCTCACACCCAGCAAAGTTCAGAGAAGATAGCAACGGAGTTTATTCCATATCTTCTTTGGAACCACAGTTCAAATACATAGCGATGATGACCTGTAGATTGTATGGGAGGGAAGACACCACATATTTTTTCCTCCCATGGGTGCCTCTGATACATACAGTAGCAGAAGGTTGTTCTTTCGACTAGGCCAAACTGTTGTCAGATAATCTGACCAGTCGGATTACAGAATATTGGACGCAGAGGGCAAGCGGGAAAGCCGCCTCATTTTTTATGTCTGCATACATCATGGACACCATCTGTTCCATGACACCTTTTCCCTTAATGAGTTGGAGCTGGGCTCCATCGGAGACTGAGCCTATCCATGTCTATCATTCTAAGCTTTGGGAGGATAAGGCCTCAGATTTTATATATGAAATCTTCAATTGGGTAATGGTATCGATGCATGTCGCCATCTTCAATAATCCACCGCCCCGGATCTCAGATAGCATTACAGCCAATTTGAGCAAGGTGGCCGACTGGTACGTGGAGGAAGAGTTTTCATACCTCAGGGTTTTCGGCGCTTCTGTCCCTCCACATTCTCTACCATTGTTTATACCCGATAGGTTGGCCTGTCGTGAGATTTCCATGCAAACTGTGATTGGTGGCATAAGTAAAGATTTGAAGGGGTTTTCAAATAAGGTATTTCCACCTTTCCCCATTCATTTAAACACTTATTCTTTATTAGATTTCGGGCATGCAAAGGTCGAGGCAGAAGCCTTAGAAGATATAAAATTAGTCAATATTGAATTCAAGAAACACGACCCACAGAGGGTCGTGAGTAATCACTTAGCTAGTTGTGGCCTTAAAAGGTTTGGGCACGAGAATTCGCCTCATGATGATATTTTTCGAGGCGCGAGATCGTATGCCGAGGTTTTGGCTTGGATACAAGCCCTATCGCCCGAAGAGAGGGATGAGGTTTTCAAGTTCCAAGAACATAGGTAGAGATGCCTTCCCCCAGTATTACGGGGTGAGAATCCAATGACCGTAGAGGTGCAGAAAACAAAGGTCGAAGGCTCCAAAGATTCAGCACCTGGCCAAGAAGAACAACAGGATAAAGAAGAGCAAGTTGGGAGCCCGAAACAGGAAGTCGAGGCTTTCGATCCTCCAAGCGAGCCAACTTTAGCCATTACTCCAGGGAAATCATCTAAACAGGTCAGTAATCCCATTGTTTCGGTTACTCCCCTGCAGTCGAAAAAGGGAATACCAGATACAAGTTGGATTTTTGGTGAAGAATTAGCACCCATATCAGTGGAAGAGCTACCTCTGAATGAATTCTTCTTCAATAAGAAGAGAAAGTTTGTCGTGAGACAAGAACTCTACCAAGAGGCAGGTACTGTATCCAAGAAATTTAAAATTATAACCGATGGAAGAACCATGAAGAAAGAAGAATTTGCAACGCAAATAACAGGAACATTGGGTGCTTTCGCTACGGAAAACCAATACTCAATCGGGACCCTAAAATATCAGATGAAGCGAAAAAATCGTCTAATCAAGACATTAGAGGCTAAACTAGCTATGGCAGAGGCTGCTGCCAAAGATTAGGCGACTGCAACTTTGGAGCAAGCTAGAATAGATGATCTAAATGAAATCGAGTGGCTCAAAGATGATCTCGAACAGACACAGTTGATGGTTCAGACAAGTCAAATACAGATAGTTCAGCAAGGAGAATTGATAGAGCAGCTTCGGGCCAAATTAGAGTTAGTTGAAGGCCAAGTAATCGATATCAGGATATTTCAATCCCAAGCAATAGAAATCTGAAAAAGGTTATCGGTGGCGTAGCAAGGTCTGCTTGTTAAAGTAGAAACAATTCAAAGTAGCTGCCAACTCATTGATCAGATATTGGAGAACCTCTCTCTCAGAGAAAGGGAAGTCGGAGTGGCTTGGGTTGCGTTCCAGGAGGCTATTGTAGCCACGACGAGAAAGGAAATAAGCAGTAGTTCCAGTTTTCCCATCTCGGAGCAAACCAGGGGCAATATCTTGTTGAAAGAATGGGAGTGAAATATATCTGAAGGCAGACAACAAGCTAAGGAGATAAGAAAATCTTGTGAAGAAACTTTCGGTTTGTTAGATGGGATGTGGTTGGGTTCTAATGGTGAAAGTAGCATCGAGACACTGGGTCGGATCAATACAGCCAAATATCTGCTAAATATCAAGGAAAGTGAAGAAAGAGAATTAGCCAAAATTTCACAAATAACCCAGATAGACATAGTTCAAATAGATAAATGGCTAATTAAACCAAGTATATTATTGTGTTCTATCAGCGCCAAAGACCAACAGGTGGAAGGAAGGTTGCCACAATTAGTGAAAGATTGTTATATTTTTTAGGCCAATAACCAAGCAGAACCTTCTAAGCTGATATCACAGTTGGTAGAAAAGTGCATCATTTCCATGGAGCAGGCGAAGAGGCAGGTTTCCGGTACCAAATGAGGACAAAGATAAAGAAACGAAACGTTTTAACTCCTTTGATTGTAACTGAAAACCTCTGGAACGATTGAGGTTCCAGCATATAAAATCTATATAAATATACATTTTGTAGAGGGAAACGAGGCTGGACCTTTTTGGTCGATTGTAATAGAGGCTATTTTCTTTTTTGAATTAATACAAAGCAATCCGGAGAATCCTGATTCTGTCACAACTGTGCTATGAGTTTGTTCTCTTTTTTATTCATATTCAATTTTGTTTCGCTTATATACATCTGATGAATGTTGCACTGCAATTTAGTAAAACTTCTACTGTGGTGGTTAAATTATGTTCATTTATATCGTTTACAATTTTTCCTATGTATTGGCTAACAGCGGATATAAGACCTGTGAACCTTTAAGTGGTCATATTTTATACTTCGTCAGATTCCTTCTTAGTCTATTTTCTTCCTCTGTTTAAGGAGTGAGATTCTCCCTTGATAGGAGCCTTACTTTATAAACAGCTAAATGTTTTTCTCATATTTCACACACTTTTTATTTCAAATATAACACAGTTACAGAAAAAGGCCTTTGGTTTGCAATTTGTTCTTAACATTAATTTCAAAGTTCTCTTTATAAGATCAAATTGATACAGCATAAAAAACCTTAAGATTTCTTTTAAAAAAAATTGTTCCTCTATGACTGTCCCCATTGTAAGACAACCTAATATTGAACCTGGTTTATCAGACCAAACCCATATTGCTTTAAATCTTTTTGATACTATACTTAAAATAGCCACCACCCGGGTAGAACTTGAACGTTCATGGGCTGCAATCGAACATGATATAAACATCCAGGAACAGTTGGAAGTTAGGCAACGACAACCTAGAAATTAACCCTAGCTTCCTTTCCCGAAGTTATACTCTCCTCCCTTTTTACACTTTACTAACTTTCGGATGCCTAGACACTGTACTTTTCAAAGCCTTAAGTATAGACTCTGGAACAACAGGTGGACTCATAGTTGTTTCAAGATGTTGGATTCCTGTAACCATTTGTGGATGAAATTTTAGTGATAACATATGGATAAGTATTTTGCAGCCTTATGGCTATATCAAACTTGATGTGACAACAATGAATTCAACCACTAAAACTTGCAAAGAAACCACTCAAAAATTGTATTAAAGCAAGTGTTGAAGTTTTACTTATACATCTAGCAGTTACGGTTCTTCTTTATTATTATAATCATTTAGAACATTAGATGCATAAATAAGATCAGTGAAAGAGAGGCAATCATACAAAAAATAGAGACACACAGATTATCTTGGGAAACCCTCATGGGGTGAAAACCCAACAAAAAATTCCTCAATATAGATAGACCAAAGACCGAATAGAAGATCCTCCTCTACTCCTTCACTAGGAAGAGTAGCACACCACTTGACCAAAAAATACCAAGAGATAGACCAGAAACCCTCATTGATGTCACCCCCAGTTGCAGCATCTTCTCCTCCAAGACTTTCGTATTGCAGATCTTGGTGTGTATGTGTCGAAATGAGGCATTGGCCTCTCTTATAAATAGTGGTCTGGCCAGCCTATAATTAGGTCTGGGCCAACATGTCACTTTACCCTCTTAATTTACAGTTAAATATCAAGGCACAATAGAGTTGACTTTTACTAAGGCACAATAGGGCCTAATTAAATATAAGATAATAATATTATTCAACTCTCTCTTGGCTAGAATATTCTTCGAAGTTACAATATTTCAACACTCCCCCTTAACAAAAAGGGTATTCTACTAACAACATTAATAAAAATTGATTCGACTCAATACATCATTAAGAGGAGGGAACATCGTTATCAACATCAGGAACATTGTCAGCCATATATATAGGTCATCGAAAGTTTTTCTCATCATCAACATCAGTAGAAATCGAGCATCATCATCATCTGCATCGCGAAGATGGAGTAACATCATCATCAAAAATAGGATTAAGTTGGAACATCAACCTCAACAACATGAACTTGGAATAACATCATCATCAACAACAACATGAAGCTGGAACATCAATATCATCAATAGCATGAAGTTGTAATAACATCATCATCATCAACAACATGAAGTTGGAACATAAACATCTATATGTGGCAACAAAATGAGGCAGGTGCATCAAAAACAACATCTGTGGCACTCTGACAGACCATCCTTACTGGACCCTTGGGATCTACCTAGGAATCATAAGATTCCCTGGGATATAGAATCCTAACTGAGCTACCACTACTTACCACAACTGGCATATACATGCACAGGTACTCTGACAGACCATCCTTACCGGACCTTCAGGATATGCGCAGGGATGATCAATCCCCTAGGATATAAAATCTCAACTGAGCTACATGATGTTGTTCAAGATAGCATAGTATCATTAGCATCACTCCCCCTTTCTAAGGAGGTCCTTTCAAACTACACCAACTTGTCTCGAAAGTACTCAAACTTCACACGAGACAGAGGCTTAGTCAACACATCTGTAACCTGCTCATTTGTGCCAACATATTGGAGATTTACATCTCCCTTCTGCACCATGTCACGAATGTAGTGATAACATATTTCTATGTGCTTCGCCTTATCATGAAACATTAGATTCTCGATCATCTTTATGAAACTATGTTTACCACATAGAATCATGGTAGCTTCCATCTCTAGATCGAACAAACATGTGAACAACTTTCAAATCCATATGGATTTGCAACTGGTGGAGCATGCTGCAATGTATTCCGCTTATGTCGTACTGAAATCAATACCGGATTTCTTCCTGCTTTGCCACGAAGTCGTGGCTGACCCCAAAATGAAACAATATCCCGAAGTGATTTTTTATTTCTGAAGCACTTCCATCATAATCTGAATCAGTAGAGCCAAACAATATGAAGTCACAATCTCCAGTATAACAGAGACCATAATCCAACGTACCCTTAAGGTATCTCATCACATGCTTTGCAGCTACAAGGTGAGAATGTCTAGGCTCCACCAGATACTGACTCAAGGTGTTCACAGCAAAGCATATATATGTCCTGGTATTTTTCAAATACATCAACGAACCAATAATCTATCTGTATAGAGTAGCATCAAATAACTTTGACGAAGTATTAACTAGCAGCTTCAAATTCGTCTCCATGGGTGTGGCCATGGCTTTACATTCCAACATGTCAAACTTCCTTAGTATTTCAACTGCATACTTCCCTTGGTTAAGGAAGATCTTCTCTAGGCTCTTCCAAAATTCATTACCTAAGAAATAATGCATCGAGCCTAGGTCTTTCATATCAAATTCTGCAGCAAGCTTCCTTTTGCAATCTATGATGAGATTCTCTTCGCTTTTCAAGAATAATTCATCCACATATAGTAGAAATACAACTAGCTCATCATTCATAACCTTGATGTAAATATTATAATCAACTTTACTCTTGTTAAAGCCCAAGCTCATCAGAAAACTATCAATCTTGTCATACCAAGCTCTAGGAGATTGTTTCAACTTACAAACATGAGTCTTCCTGTCTTGTACTTCGAAACCATATTTTCAGATCACATTGTACCAACCTGGTTCACTTTTTCGGCTACAACTTAATCTGAACAATCATGTGTTAGCTCTATGTGCTTTATGCAAAGCACTATCTGTCTCACTACTTGAGAATATGTCCTATGCTCTCTCTGCAACTGTTCCTCTGGGACTGGGACTCTGCACCCCCGGCTGCTCTGAAGTTGAGAATGACTGCTCCACCCCCAAATCCCCCCCAATTCTCTCGTTCATTTCCCCACGGAAATTTTACACCCAACTACCATTTATAACCCTCAGTATCTCGATATTTGGTTTATGTCGAGCGAACCATCGCAATCTCATTGCGTCATCCCTCATGCTTCTTCACCACTAGAAGAACACTGCGCACTAGAGAAACAGGTCTATGCACAAAGATTCTTCTTCTCTAGTTCCCAGCAATCACAGTTTCAGGTCACAGCAACGAAACCATTTGTTGGCACAGGGGTAGACCTCGGGTTCAACGCTCAAGAGCACACCAACAAAACCCTAACTACAGACCCTTTCGGAAACACCTACGAAGCATATGAAGTCTCACCCAGGGTAGAGGCAGGGGTGGTTGCAAGACTCAGGTGTTTGCAACCTTAGCTAGCACACAGATCTATGATTATATCACTTAGCATCGATCATTCATCAATATTCAACCCTTATTATACTTCGCAGATAGCACGGAGCATCGCAGCATTCACTTAGATCTAAGATTTTTCAGCACTTAGCAACAGTAAAATAGATCGGATCCAGTAGATCGGCACTAAGCATCTTCATACATATCAGATCTAACATTCATACACATCTAAGAAGCACAAAGAATAAGTAGATCAATATATCAAAGCACTTAGCAAAGAAAGAGATAAACACATCAAGTGAAATAACAAAGCATAATACACAGATTTGTGTGGTTCACCCCCACCTTGGGGCTACGTCCACCAACTCTTCTTCTTTATTAGTGTCTTCAATCAGTTACAGCACAAAGCCACTCAACACCCTTACTTCGCACAGGACAGAAGATCTGCGCAGCTCGCTAGATCCTTCTTCCTTTCACTTCAGCACAAAGCCTTCTACAACCTCTTACAACAACTTCCACTTAGCTCTGCAAGCCTCTTCCAATCGTGCACGAAGCATTTACAATCCACATCCGATCACACAGATATAGCTACTAGCACTAATCCATCGACCATCCTTACATTGCCTAAGTATCTATTTATACATTACAAAAGTGGGCCTAATCGTGGGTAAATCCACAGGCCAACATCCCTTTCCCATTACATTAACCCCAAAACCCTAAAAGGGGCCTAAAAGTAGACCAAGATCCCGTGATTTCTGCTTCGCTTGGCGCTCCTTCTTCGACTAGCAGTCAAAGTCCCAAAATAGGTCAAAATGACCAAGGTTATCCCAAAACTTGGTTAAGGGCCAACAAGTAGGTTGTCAATCATTGACTTGTATTGTCTCTGATCTGTAGACTTTGAATCATCATATTTGTTTAACTTGCAACTGGCTTGCATGGAAGTGATAATTGGTTTGCATGGGAGTGATAACTGGTTTGCAATCTTCCATTTTGAACCCCTTTAACATTCCTCTTATATACTTGGTTTGAGAAATAGAAATTCCTTGGTTGTTTTGACGTATCTGAAGTCCTAGAAAGAAGGATAGTTCTCCAAGTAATGACATTTCAAATTCATTCTGCATATCCTTTGCAAATTTCTGGCTTAACATGTCATCATCACTACCAAAAATAATATCATCAACATAAAGTTAATATAATAAAATATTACCTTGACTTACCTTGATGTAGAGGTTGTTTCTACACTTCCTTTTATAAACCTTGTCTGTTGTAAATATGTATCCAGTCTCTAGTACCATGCTCTAAGAGCCTGTTTTATACCATACAAGGCCTTCTTTAATTTGAACACATAGTTTTCATTCTCTGACAACTGAAATCCTTAAGGTTGTTCAATGTAAATTTATTCTTCAAGTTCCCCATTCAAAAAAGTTCATTTCACGTCCATCTGATACACTTTAATATTTTTGTAGCATGCATAAGCTAAAAGCAAACAGATTGTTTCCATTCTAGAAACTGGGGAAAATGTCTCTTCAAAGTCGATTCCTTCGATCGGTGCATATCCTTTACATACTAATCTAGCTTTGTTCCTTGTAACATGTCCATCTTCATTCAATTTATTCCTGAAAATCCATTTTGTGTCGATCACATTCTTATTCTTTGGTCTTGGAACCAATTCTCAAGTGTCATTTTTCCCTATTTGATCCAATTCTTCATCCATGGTCTTATTCCAAAATTCATCCTTGTTGACTTCTTCAAAACAGTTTGGTTCAATTGTAGATAAGAGTGTTAGGTGTGTTTGTTCTGGTGAATAGATTCTTCTTCTAGTCTCAACTTCTGCATCTTTGTTTCTAATAATCTGATCTGAAGGATGATTCTTCTGTACTCGTCTGCTAGGTGTCTTTGGAGACACTTGTTGAACTTTCTCTTCTGCTTCTGTCGGATTCTCTTCACTTTCCTCTTCTACTTATTTTTCATCTTCTGCTTCATTTTCAAAAGGTTGTTCCATTGATTCATTTTCTTCTTCCTTTGATTATGGTCTGCATGTTTCATTAATTGTTACGTTGATGCTTTCCACAACATTGTTCAATCTCAAATTGTAACACTTGTATGCTTTCCTTGTATTTGAGTAACCAACAAGTACTCATTTTCCCACACGAGAGTCAAACTTTCTCATTCTGCCATCTTTTCTTTTGATGTAGCATTTTCTTCCAAAAACTCTGAAGTGTTTCACATTTGTTGGTCTTCCTTTCCATAGCTCATAGGGAGTTTTGGCAGTGTTGTTTTTTAGCATTACTATGTTTTGAATGTGAATTTTTGTATGCACTTCCTGTGTCCAAAATATATCTATTAATTTGGAATCCATTAGCATTGTTCAAGCCATTTCATGTACTGCCATGTTCTTTCTTTCAACGACTCCATTCTGTTGAAGTATCATAGCAACAGAGAACTGTTTTTTTATTTCATGACTGCTGCAGTAATCCATAAATTCCCTTGAAGTGAACTCTCCTCCATTATCAGATCTCAAGCATTTGATTTTTTAATCCATTTCATTTTCAACCATTTCCTTGTAGATCTTAAAGTTTTCAAAATCTTATGACTTATTCTTGAGAAAGCAAACTGCAGTCATTCTTGTATAATCATCAACTAATAACACAAAAATTTTATCAGCTTTTAAACCCTTTGTTGTAGTTGGTCCAACTAGATCAGTGTGCACAATTTCCAGTGGTCTTGTCGTTGAATATTCCTTTGATTTCAACCTGGTATTTGTTTTCTTTCCTTGTTGACAATGCTTGCATAAAGTATTGGTTGGTTTCGTGATCTGGGGCATTTCTCTGACTACTTTTCTTTTGTTGACTTTGACAAGGTTATCAAAATGTATGTGACCCATTCTTCTGTGCCATAGCCAACTTTCATCTTCCTTTCCTAGACAACACTTTTCATTTCCAATTTCACTTAACACATATATGTTGTTTGAAGTTCTTGCAGTTGTAGTAATCAATTTTTCTGAACCTTCTTTTCTTATCTCGCACTTTTGTGAATCAAAAGTAACTTTATGACCTTGGCCACACATTTGACTCACACTTAGAATATTATGTTTCATATCTTCTACTAGTAGAACATTTTCTGCCTTTGTATTCTTGTTCTCAATTCTGACTATGCATTTTCCAATGATTTTAGTTGAATCATCATTTCTGAATGAGACTGGTCCATCTATTTCCTTTCTTAATGTAAGAAACATGTCTCTATCACATGTCATGTGTTTTGAACAACCACTGTCAACATACCAACCACGTTTCTTCTGCTTAGCTTGTAGAGTGAGTGTGCATTATTCATTGCTATATTGATTATGTTTTCTTATCCATGTCTTTTCTGAGGTTCATGGCTATGATTGTTGTTATTCTGTTGTAGTTCTCTAGGAGGGATTGTCATTCTGCAATCTTTGGCCATGTGTCCAAAGTTGTTACATTTGTAACATTCCACTTCAGTTCTCAAATATTCAAACCTGTTGTAACTTTTTCTATGTGTTTCACTAGGCCTTCTTGGAAAACTCTTTTGTGTATGACTTTCAAAATTGTTTATGTTCCTGTTGTTAGCTCTGCAATTCACAGTTTTATGTCCAAAATTATTACATGCATAACATAAACCAAAAAATATAGTTTGATACCTGAAAATTGAAGATCTTCTGAAAGGAGGTTCTCTTATGAATCATTCTTCTTCTTGAGGTCTATATGTCTGTTGTTGATTCTGAAATCTGAATCTTCTCGTTCGAGGAGTGTTCCTGTAATCTTTCTTGTATATCTTCCTATCCCATTTAATTGTTTTTGCATAGCTTTTTGGATATGTTTTGTGCTTTGTTGTTATGGAGATTGATCCATTTTTTGTTTGATTGTATCCAAGTCCAGACTTGTCAAGATGATATTTTTTACTGCTGATAATGTCATCCAAAACTTTTAAGCTATTCTGCATATTTTTCTTTTGAATATCCTTTCTTAATGTGACAATCTTTGCTTCCAAATTTCCAATAATCTTGTCATTTTCTTCTAGTTGTTCTTTGAGTGCTTCTTCAATTCTTTTATCTTCTTTTATTTGAACCCTCAAATTTGTGATCATTTGTTCTAGTTCTTGAGTGTCTTCTTTCTTGTCTAGTTCCACTTGTAGTTTCTTGTTTTTCTTCTTTTCTCTTCTGATAACTTCTATGGCACACATCAATTCTTCTCAGTAGTCAACTTATGACTCTTCAATTTCTTCTTCAACTTCTTCATATTCTTCTACGACTTCTTCATATTCTTCTTCAGAGTCTTCTTTATCAAAGCCTTCTACTGCCATGAATAGAACTATTCTTGTCTCACTGTCACTAACTTCATCTTCATCTGATGATGAGATGTCTTCTTTAGTGCATAAGCTTTTATTGAAAACTTTCTTTGTGGTTCTTTTGTCTTTATATGTTTGTTTGTCTTTTGAGTAACCTTTATCATTTTTGTTTTTCTTATGAGAACATTTGTTAGCAAAATGACCAATACCATCACAATTAAAACAAATTAAAAGAAACTTACCTTTATACCTGTCGTCAGTTCCCTTGTTCAATCTTTTGATGAAGTTGGTCACTTATTCATCATCTTTTGAGACATCATTGTTGCTGCTATGTTATTCTTGTTGTTTTTCCTTTTGCTTTGATCTTTTGGATGCTTTGAAAGCTGCTTCGTTTACATCTGGATTTTCTTGTTCAATTCTCATTTCATATGCTGTGAAGATTTCATGCAGTTCGTCCATGATTATTGAGTTTAGATCTAATCTTTCTTCTAGTACTGATATCTTAGGGTCAAACCTCATAGGAAGAGATCTTAGTACCTTTTGAACAATTACAGATTCTTCGATTTCTTCTCCAAATCCTATGATTGCATTCACTTTTTCATCGACTCGTAAGAAGTAGGCTGCAATATTCTCATCTTCCTTCATCTTTCGTTGTTCGAACTGACCTCTGTAAGTTCGTAGCTTTATTGCTTTGACTTTTGAATCTCCTTCATAAATATTTTGAAGCCTGTCCCAAATCTCTTTAGCGGATTTACAATGTGCAACTTTGGTGAATATCGTTTCACTGAGACCATTCAGAAGTGCATTTGTGGCTTTGGAATTATTCTGGCCGAGTTTCACTGCTTTGTTATTTGTTGGTGGAACTGTTGGTGCTGTGTATCCATCTACAATTGATTTCCAAATTTCAAATCCCTATGCCTGTATATATGTCTTCATCCTTGTGCTCCAAAAAGCATATTTTTTCCATCAAACTATGGTATTCCATTTTTATACAAGTTGTTTCTCTCCATGATCTAACTTTCAGTGGCTAAACTAATTTCTGAAAGAACCTGCTCTAATACCAATTGTTGGATTACTGAGAGGGGGGTGAATCAGTAATAGAGCAATTTTAATCCTTTTTAAACCAAATAATCCAAGTGTTATATCAATGTAGAATTATCATCCAATAATGAGAAATGAACAAATATAAATCATACACATACATAGTACACCAGTGTTTTATGTGGAAACCCAAAGCGGGAGAAAACCACAGAATGTTTTTTCTTATGTCTTGAAAAATTACATTCATTGGAAGCACCAAATTCCTTTGTTTTCCAGTTGCAACTAGAAGGAGGTCCAACCCCCTAGTTTCTCAGGCTACAACCTAAGAGAAGCTCCAACTCTCCAATTCTTTGGCTACAACCAGAAGGAGGCTACAAACCCCTATGTTCTCCGGCTACAACCGGAAGGTGGCTACAACCACTTGTATTTTCCCCGTCCAACCTCCCTGAAGTAGAAGTAGAATGATGGAACCATTGTCACATTATCACTGTAAGATATACTGCTATAAATCTGTACCAATAAACCTGAACCATGCATTAACCATGCATCAACATGTACCTCAACCTGTAATTAACCTGAACCATAAACAAGTGCATCAACAATGCACCAACCTGTACCAAACAACCTGTAATCAACATGTACCATAAATAAGTGAAACCAACCATGTACCAAGTATGTACCAATCATGTGTCAACTACTCATCAATTATGACTCATCAATATGTACCAACATCATCATCTATACACCTCATGTATGTGCCAACTCATCAACTACTTGTCTCAACCATGTACACAACATGTACCTTAACCAAAAGCCTTCATCAATTTCATCATCCAAATATGATTTGTAACTCTGCAATAGGCCTGGTGTATATGATCACATACCTGCAAACCTTCCTTAACTTTGACAACAAGAGACTAGCATTTTCATCAAACTTTTATTTAGTCTCACATGACTAGTTTTGGATTAGTCAACAACCCTAACTTGAAATAATCATAACTTTGTACCTATAATGAATAAAGATTTGAAACTAATACACGATATTCTTCAGTTTTTTTTGTGAAATTACTCCAGGTTTCACTACTTGGAACCTCTCAGAAAAGTAGTTATAGAAAAAACGTCATACCCTGCTAAATTCTGGATTATTCTAGAGAGCGACCTTGTAGAGCATGTCCCGCACAGAATATTTGTTGAATCAATCTAAAATTGTTACACAACATAATATAGATTGTAATATAACCAACACATTAGGTCTTACTGAATTTGGATCTGTTATGAAGAATTTATGACGTTTTTACCTGAAACACTTGTTTTAGACTAGTTTCAGGACTAACCACAAACCCTATTTTCCACGAAGTGTAACTCCAAAAATAAAATGACCCACAAGCTAAATTTTTTACCACGGATACTTAGATATGTTTCCTCAATGGCATATAAATTTCGGTCTGAATCATTCTAGAAAAAAAATTATTGCGAAAATGGTGAGATGACCTATAAATAACATACCTTAAAAAGCATCATCAAAAGCATTTATCCTTCCTTGAATTCCGGCCTTCTTTTCTTCACCTTCCCTCATAAATTCATCTTTGATATCCTTTGGTTACCTCAAACACCTATAGATATTCAATATTCTCAAGTGTGATATGAAATGAGAGAGTCTTGCCTCTTATTTATACTCTCCAAGTAGCTTCCTTAAAAACATCTTCTAGGTCACTTTGCCCACTTTCATTATTTTAAGGTTAACCCACTTCTAATTTCTCCATTAAATTTATTATCTAAATAATTCATTTGTATTCACTTTGAATTATAGTACACTCATCACTTCACTTTATTATTTACTTTCTAAAATCTCTTAAACCATTTTGACTACTTTGACCTTTTGGGGCTTTTAGATGAAATATGAGGGTCCTCCAACTTCGTAAGGCCATAACTCTCAAACCGTGAGAAGTTATGTGATGTTCCACATACCACCAAAAATAGAATGACATGTACTATCCATATAGAATTGTATTACTTGAAAATATATCAAAACTCATAACATTATCCATCAAACAAACTTGGGTCCATTACCCAAACCTGGGTTCTCCAACTTCTCATGGCCATAACTCTCTAACCGTGAGGAGTTATGTGACGTTCCACATACCACTAGAAATGGCATGATAATCACTATCCATCTAGGATAGTTTCGTTGACAAATTCACTAACCTTCATCTCATTATTCCACAAATAAGAATGGGTTCTCTAACCATACTTCTAGGATAACTCAATCCGCAAAGCGTCTTCCCGTGAGGACTTTCACCATAAGGGGGACCACTTTAGAGTTCATCCATTTCTACTTATTATCAACCATGACAAGACAATAATGAGTCATCAAACAAACTTGGGTCCATTACCCAAACATTTGTGCTATCGAGCTTTCTTCAAGGGTTGACATCAATGACAACCAACCTTAATCAACAATAAAGCTTGGAAGATGAATTTTGATGGAGCCCACTCAAGATCAGGCAAAGGGGCAGGAATTGTTTTAAAATCTTCAACTAGGAAAACTTATAATTTTTCATTCAGACTTGACTTTGATGCAACAAACAATGTGGCCAAGTATGAGGCACTTTTGTTTGTCTTGGAAATTGCTAAGGACATGGGTATCAGCATTCTAAATGTAAAAGGTGACTCAGACTTAGTAATTCTCCAAGTAAAAAACAAATGTGCATGCAAAAGTGAGAGGTTAAGAAGATAAAGAAACACCATTTGGGATTTCATATAATTCTTTGATGTTATGGATCTCATTGATATCCCTAGAGACCAAAACAACCTGGCTGACAGTTTAGATGTAGCAACTTCTACCCTCCATCCCTCAGAAGATCTAATGAAAGGAAAAGGAAAGTTGGAGATAATCTTTAGTCCATTTGTCCCAGACAATATTGATCATTGGAAATTTTTCAAATATGATGAACAAGTTCTAAGGTTCATCCACAATGTCAATGAATTATCAGGTTTCAATGTCAGTTACAAAGAGGAGGGGAAAGAGTATGTTGAGGAGGATAATCCAATAAAAAATCCAGTTCCCAGAGGAATAGTTGCTTTAGAAAATAGTTTTGACAGGCATGATATGTATAAAAATAAAAAAGAAGTAATCAAGCATGGCAATTATATTGAAATCAACATTGGGACAGAGGAAGTCCCAAGGTTTATAAAAATTGGCAAAGGAACCTCAGGAAAAGAAAGAAAGGAATTGATCAGTTTAGTCCAAGAGTATAGGGATGTATTTGCTTTCACATATGATGAGATCAAAGCATATAAAGAGGATGTGTTCCAACATACTATCCCCCTCAAGGATGTTACAAAACCTTTCAGACAAAAACTTAGGTGAATAAATCCTAAGTTAGCACCTTTAGTTCAAGTTGAGCTTAAGAATATGTTGGATGCTGACATCATTACTCCAACAAGACATTCATCATGATGCTCCAACTTAGTTGTTGTTAGAAAGAAAAATGGGGGGATAAGGTTATGCATTGATTTCAAAAATTTAAATCTTGAATGCATCAAAGATAATTACCCCCTACCCAACATGGAGACCCTACTTCAAAGGGTAATTGGTTCTAAGATTATGTCCATTTTGGATGGCTTCTCTAGTCATAACCAAGTGTTGGTGAGGAAGGAATATCAAAACAAAACTACCTTCACCACACCTTGTGGCACTTTCGAATACCTAAGGATGCCTTTTGGCTTACTAAATGCAGGTGCCACTTTTCAGAGAGCCATGGATTTTTCCTTCCACGAGTTAATGGGAAAAATCATTGAAATCTACCAAGATGACTTGATAGTTTTTTCAAAACAAATGTCATATCACATAAGTCATCTTAGGTAGGTGTTTGAAAGGTGTCGAAAGTATGGTATCTCTTTGAATCCAGCTAAGTCTATTTTGGGTGTGGACGAAGGCAAGTTGCTAGGTCACATTATAGCAAAAGACAGGGTAAATATGGTGTTAGAATATAGAAGATTATGCTCATTTTACCATTGACGATACCCTCATCACCCAACCACTGGCCAAAGCCACCCTCCGAGCACCTTGACCTTGACTGAGAAGAGAATATTGGTAGCAATCCAATAGCCAAGAGAGGCTAATGCACCAAGCAAGAAAATAGAAACTAAGTTGAACAGATGATCCCACCCAGAAGCTAGTGCACCACTTTCCCATCTCTCCCAGAAACTTGCGCACCAAAACTACAACTGCCTGCTCAGATTTGGCTCTCTCTGCAACTGTTGAGATGATGAATAATGAAAACTAGCGCCCTATATTTATAGTGAACTGGGAAGGCTAACTGGGGCCGACTTCTCCTTCTGGGTATCAATAAATTCAATTTAAATGTATTTGTTCAGCCGACAACTTGTCTAGGGTTTCATTCAATTCTTTGCTTCTTTCTGGAGGATTCTAGTCTCGTCATAAGTCACAATAGAGGTTCATACCTCCCGAATCTACCATAATATTAACACTCCCTCCTAGCTAGGGAGGTATGGTCTTGAGCACAACAGACCATTCAATTGGTAGCACTATGAGCACTTGTCATTATTATCCAACTGGATAATCTCCTATGACAATTGGTATAATATCAATTAATAGAACACACTTGTGTCTATTCAGGTAGTACGCAACTACTCAAACTGTGAAACATAATCACAAATAGTGGAACAAGTCCACCACAGTAGCATATCTACTGTCATATATTCTTCATAACAAACATCTGATAGAAACCTACATAGAAACAATGTTATGATAAAAACTGAATCATCTGGGCCAATATTTCTCTCACATCTGTGAGATCTGAAAGAATGCCTGCCCTCAGTATAGAATATCAACGATGGGCTATCTGCCCCATTCTTCTCAAACAAGGAAAAGGGATTATTTTTTATTTCTAATCCTGGACCATTTCTCACCCTAGGCCATTCTTCCTACACTAATTAAAGTGCACCCTAGAAAGAATGTATAAACCCTAAGAAATGTTTGGACCATTCCTCACCCTGGGCCATTCCTCCGACACTAAACAAAGTGTAAACTGGAGAGAATGAGTCTGCCCTAAGGAATGACTGTCCCTGATTGATGAGCCTAGACTATTCCCCACCCTGGGCCATTCCTCCGACACTAAACAAAGTGTAACCTGGAGAGAATGAGTTTTCCCTAAGGAATAATTGTCTGGACCATTCCCTACCCTGGGCCATTCCTCCGACACTAAAAAAAGTGTAACCTGGAGAGAATGTATAACCCCGAGGAATGTATGTCCTGCATCAACCTCCAAAACGGACCATTCTTCGAAACTGCTCACAACTGTGAACTTCGAAGGAATGACTACGTGGTGAGGCGGACCATTCTACTTGACCACTACTCAGAGTGACTGCCAAGAAGAATGATTGTCCTAGACCACTCCCCATGTTAACCACAATGGGAAGTCGTTGTCTATGATACATCAGCAATCAGTCTGCCTCCCATGTTAACTACAATGGGAAGTCACTATCCGTCAGAAATCTCAATCCACTTTCCGAACAGGAAAGCATCTGTCCAATCTGGACTAAATTTTCAATTATAAAAATAAATAATGTTTTCAGTGCTCCCTCCTAACTGGAGAGTTATTTAAATCACAAAAAAAAATGTTCTTCAATAATATCTTTCGTACCTTCTCTAGCTTGGAGAATCTTCTCTTTCAGCTAAGGGAGTTATTTCCATGATCCCCATCTTCTCTCGGAAATATGCAAACTTGATTCTGGATAGAGGTTTTGTCAGGATATCTGTTGTCTGCTCATCAGTGGGGATATACTCGAGCTTTACCTCTCCTTCTTGGACTTTATCTAGAATAAAGTAGTATTTGATCTCAATGTGCTTCGACCTTTAATGAAACACTGGATGTTCAGATAATCTTATGCAACTCTGATTATCACAATATATTATGGTCGATTTTGGAGTCTGATCAAATAAATCGGAGATTAACTTCCATAGCCATACCGCTTATGTGCATGCTTCACAAGCTTCCATATACTCTGCTTCTGTTGTACTGAGTGCGACTGACTTCTATTTCCTGCTACCCTAAGATATCATAGCGGAGCCCAAGCTGAAACACATACCTAAAGTACTCTTTCTATCTTCTGCACTTCCTGCCCAATCAGACTCTGTGAATCCATGAAGTTGGATATCACTGGATGAGGTATATCTCAAGCCACAGTTTATTGTCCCATGAATATATCTTAGGACATGCTTTGCAGCTATCCAATGCTCTTGTCTAGGTTCCACCTAGAACTGACTTAATGTATTTACAGTAAAGCAAATATCTGGTCGAGTATTTACCAAATACATCAATGATCCAATTAGCTGCCAATATAGAGATGGATCTACTGGATCGGAATCTGGGACTTTCACTTTTCTTATATCCACATTCATAGGAGTGTCCATGGAATTACATTCCATCATTCCAAAATTTTGAAGGATCTTTATTTCGTACTTTCCTTGTCCAAGGAATACTTCACCACGCTTCTTCCATACTTCTAGTCCCAAGTAATAGTGCATGAGACCTAGATCTTTCATATCAAATTCAGAGGCTAAATCCTTCTTGCACTGAATGATAAGAGACTCTTCACCTATTATGAATAGATCATCAACATATAATAGTAGAATCACAGGTGTGTTGTCCACGACTTTGTAATAAAGGTTTGGATCTGCATGACTCTTGGAGAAACCAAGTCTTGTTAGATAGTTGTCAATTCTGGTGTACCAAGCCCTTGGATCTTGTTTGAGTCCATATAGAGATTTCTTCAATCTGCAAATGTGAGTGTCTATGGAATGTACTTAGAATCCTTGAGGTTTTTCAATATATACTTCTTCTTCAATAACTCTGTTGAGAAAGGTTGTCTTTACATCCATCTGGTGTAGATTCCATCCCATGGAAGCAGCAAGAGATATGATAGCTCTGATGGAGGTATACGTTGCCACCGGAGCAAAGGTTTCATCATAGTCTTCTCCCTCCTTCTGGGAGAACCCTCTGGCCACGAATCTTGCCTTATATTTATCCACGCTTTTGTCTGTTGCATGTTTGATCTTGTATACCCATTTTGAGGTTACCACTGATTTCTCTTTAGGTCTGGGTACAATTTCCCATACTTCATTTTTCATAATGGACTGGTGTTCTTCCGCCATAGCTTCTTTCCATTGTCCCTTATTAACTACTTCTTCGAATGTAGTAGGTTTTTCATCTAGAAGCCTTGTCATGTATGTTGCATAACTTGAGAATATTTTCGGTCTTTTTCTCTTCCTGGATGTTCCTTCTGGAACCTTGATTATTTTTGCGTCTTGTAATGTGGCTTCAAGCCAAGCTGGTCATTTCTTGTTCTTTGGTATATTATCTGGATCAATGTTCTCACATGGCTCCATAGGATGATCAGGTTGATCCTTTTCGTTATTTTTATTTCTGTGTTTTCTTCATTTGGTTTTTCAATTTCTTCTTCTTCTATAGTTTCTTCAATAGATTTTCTAAAGGCCATCCTTTCATTGAATGTTATGTCTCTTCTTATTTCTATCTTGTGTTGTTATGGAATATATATTCTGTAGGCTTTGGATGAATCACTATATTCCATGAATATCCCCTTCTTTCCTGAGGGTTCTAGTTTATTTATTTTATCTTTGGGAATATGAGAGTAAACTTGACATCCAAATATTCTTAAGTTTTCTACGTTAGGTTTCTTACCTGAGAATGCTTCTTCTGGTGTCATGTCCTTAAATATGCGATGAGGGCTCCTATTCTATACGTATATTGTCGTCATTGTTGCTTCTCCCCATAGAAACATGGATAGATCTTGATCGTTCAATAGGGCTTTTACTGTTTCTTCGATAGATCTGTTCTTTCTTTCTGCTACACCGTTTTGTTGAGGATAATGAGGAACAATCAGCTCCCTCCTAATCCCTGCTGATTTGCAGAATGCAACGAACTCCTTCTAGGCGTATTCTCCTCCATTATCTGTTCTTAATGTCTTGATCTTCTTGTTCGTAAGGTTTTCTATTTCTGCCTTGAATTCTTGGAACTTGTTGAATACTTCGTCTTTTGACTTCAGTAGGTACAGCCATGTCTTTCTTGAATAGTCATCTATGAAGGTTACATAGTAGAGAGATCCTCCTAAAGATTTGACTGGCATTGGACCGCAAACATCTGAGTGTATTAGATCTAGGGTTTCCATAGATCTGGTGTTGCTGCTTGGGAATGGTTTCTTGATATTCTTCCCAAGGGCACATCCCTTGCAAATTTTTTTGTGTGTAGATTTCAATTCTGGTATTCCTTCAACCATCTTTCTGAGGAAAGGTAATGCTTGATAATTGATATGAGCATACCTTCTATGACAAATCTCATTAGGGTTGACTTCGTCATGTACTAGAGCTTCTTCATTTCATTCTAGTAGTCTATATAGATTTCCTTCACGTCTTCCAATAACCCTAGCATCTTCTATGCTGGAATATTTATGCCATGATAACACTTTTCCATCCATGAAGGCTATTATGTTTCCTTTGTCTTGTAAACATGATATTGATACAAGATTCTTTTCTAAACCAGGTACATATAAAACATTGCTTAAGTGAACATGATTACCTGATTCCAACTTGACGGAGGCTTGTCCAAATCCTTCGACGGGGTAGGTGCTTTTGTCTCCAAGCTCCACTTTGTACGATGTCTTTCTCTCATTTAGATTTGAGAATCTAGCTTGATCTCCCGTCATGTGCCTAGAATCTCCACTGTCGATTATCCACATGTCATCTTCAATTGTCCCGGTAAGTGCTGAGTAGTGTAAGAGACTGATTGTTTAACACATGTCTTCGGTTGATTGTTAACTGGTCATGCCTTGATCCAAAACTTCAACTTCGTCATTTCTGTCTTCTGAGAGAGTCAATAGGTGCACTGAGTTAGGGTGCATATAAATATCTTCTCCTTGAGCGAGATGCTCCATCACAAGGTGTCGGATCTGAGAATTAGGGTTTCTGCAACTGCTTCTACTAGTAACCCTAGCTGCAGTGCTTTGGAAGTTTCTCCTGCTAGTAACCCTAGCAACAGTTCCTCAATGAGATCAATATATAGCGGCTATGTTTCCTTCCAGCGTTTTACGCTGATTGAAGGGGTGTGGGCCCATAACCTATTAGAATATAGAAGATTGTGCTTGTTTTACCATTGACAATACCCTCGTCACCCAACCATTGGCCAAAGCCACCCTCCGAGCACCTTGACTTGACTGAGAAGAGAATCATGGTAGAAATCCAATAGCCAAGAGAGGCTAATGCACCAAGCAATAAAATAGAAACTAGGCTAAACAGATGATCCCACCCAAAAGCTAGAATGCCACTTTCCCAACTCTCCCAGAAATTTACACACCAAAACTGCAACTGCCTGCACAAATTTGGCTCTCTCTGCAACTGTTGAGATGATGAATAATGAAAATTGGCGCCCTGTATTTATAGTGAACTGGGTAGGCTAACTGGGGCCGACTTCTCCTTCTGGGTATCAATAAATTCAATTTAGATGTATTTGTTCAGCCGACAACTTGTCTAGGGTTTCCTTCAATTCTTTGCTTCCTTCCGGAGGATTCTAGTCTCGTCATAAGTCACAATAGAGGTTCATACCTCCCGAAGATACCATAATATTAACAGATGGATCCTAAAAGGGTCGAAGCCATAAAGAAAGTTCATTTACCCCCAACCAAGAAATCCCTTCAGTATTTTCTTGGACAGATAAACTTTGTCAGATGGTTCATACCAAACTTGGTCGAGATGATGAAGCCACTCCTTAAATTATTGAAAAAGGATGCTAAATATGAGTGGACAGAGGAAGGAAGGAATTCTTTCAAAAGTATTAAGGATGCAATTGGAAAGTATCCTATGTTAATTAGTCCAAATTATTCAAAAGATTTTCAAATATTTTCCTTCACTTCGGAAGACACTATTGCAGGGGTCTTGCTCCAAAAAAATGAAGAGGGTTAGGAGCAACCCACTGCTTTTATGAGTAATACATTACAAAATTATAAGCTTAACTATACTAGTATGGAAAAGAAAGCTTATGCGTTAGTTAAATCTCTCAAGCATTTCTGAGTCTATATAGGATACTCAAAAGTTGTGGGGTATTTCCCTCACTCAGAAGTAAAAGATAGCCTTGGGCAATAGGATTGTTTGGGAGTTAGAGGAAAGTGGGTCTCCAATATTCAAGAATATGACCTAGAGATTAAACCCACTAAATTGATTAAAGGTCAAGGGTTGGCTCAAATGCTCACTAAAGGAAATGAACAAGTGTTGGATCTGGTATGTCAAAACAATAAAGCTAGGCCAGCCTTGTCATCTGAACTTCAGAAGTTAGAACAGCACCAATGGTATTCAGATATCATCTACTTTATTTCAAACCTCACATGTCCAAGTCATTTGATTGGTCATAAGAGAAGGGCATTGAGGTTGAAAGCGGCTAAGTATTGTATCATTCAAGACGACTTGGGGTGGAAAAACCCCAATGGAGTGATACTTAGGTGTGTTGATGAGCTAGAGTCCAAGAGACTTTTGGTTGACTTCCATTTAAAATTTTGTGGTGGACACTTTGTGGCTAAAACTATCGCCCACAAAATCCCTAGATCCGATTACTATTGGCCGACCATTTTCTCATATGTTTATAAAAAGGTCAGGAGTTGTCAGCAATGTCAGTTATTCACTGGAAAACAGAAGCTTGCAGCCTTGCCTCTTCAGCGTGTAGTGGTCGAAGCCCCTTTTCAGCAATGGGGGCTTGATTTCATAGGTCAGTTTAAGGATAATTCAAGTAATGGTTATACTTGGATAATTATAGCAACTAATTATTTTACTAAGTGGGTAGAAGCAATACCCACTAAGTCAGCAACCGACAAAGTGGTCATGGATTTCCTTGAAGATAGGATAATCACTCGGTTCGGTGTGCTCGCCAAGATTACAATTGATAATGCCAAGCCCTTCAGTTCAACAGAGTTGTCTTCATTATGTTTTAAGTACGACATTGTGTTGTCCCACTTTTCGAACTATTATCCCCAAGGTAATGGTCTTGTTGAATCCAGCAATAAGAATTTAATGAATATTCTTAAGAAAACAGTAGGGAATAATAAGAGTTCATGGGATAATAAGATTAAGTTTGCATTATGAGCGGATAGAATCACAAAAAAGAGTTCTACAAAGAAGAGTCATTTTGAGCTAGTCTACGGGCTCGATGCTACTTTACCAGTTCACTTAAAGCTTCCAGTGTATCAATTTGTGCAGAAATATGGTCTGGATGAGGACTTCCAACGGAGCATAATTGATCAGTTGGTAGAGTTAGATGAGATCAGAAGGAAAGAATTGGATCAGAGTATAAAGAATCAAGAAAAGGTAAATAAGACTTTTGATAAGTCTTCACGACAGAGAGTTTTTCAGGAAGGGGACACAGTCCTTCTTTGAGATAAAAGAAGGGAAAATCTAGGGAATCATGGAAAGTTTGACAATTTATGGATAGGTCCATACATCATATAGGGTATAGCTGGCAAGAATTCTTTTTGTCTCAGCAGTTTGGATGGTGAGAAGTTGGCACTTCCAATCAACGGTCAACTTCTCAAGTTGTTCTTCAATGACATCATCTGATGCCCATGGGGGCATCTTCTGTATCATATTCTCTAACCCTTATCCTTTGTACATTATGCTTTGTCTTTCTGTACATTATTTACTGCTTTACGTACCATATTCACATGTATTTTAAATGCTTTGGCATATCATATGTACTTGTATATTATCATCGCAATTCATGTTTATTATTGGTTTTATATGGATATGTTGTTGACGAGGCATCAATGATGCAGGTCATTTGATTCTGGATTCTCGCATGGTCTCCTTTAGATGTAAATATCAACCACACGTCCCCATATGGAGCCAATGTTATCCATCAAGTTGCACTAGCTGAATTGAAGATGAGCCGCCAAAGACTGAGCAGACATATGCTCAGAAGTCAGAGTTCACAAGTTCAACCGGTCTTTCAAAAGACCACTTTTTCCGCATTTCCATCCCTCCGAGGGCATTGTAATAAATGACTTGAGCATGAAATATTGTAAAAGACTATTGGCCACCCAAGACCTAGGTACGTACTCTAGAGTTTTTTTTCACTTGTTAAATATTTTTTGCTTACCTTAGTGGGCGATTAATAATTTCTAAGTTTTTTCACTCAAAGACTGACTCCAAAGCTAGAGTATGTGTTGGTGGTTAGGCCTTGGCATGGTATAACCAATGTCTAGTCTCTAAATGTATATGAGTTCATGTTAGGTCATGTCTATTGAGTCATATGGAAGTTGCGGCTAGGTTTGATAGTTTTTTTTAATGTTTTAGTAAGATAATAAATTTCCCGCAAAACGGAAATTTTTAATTGTAAGTCAATAAATTGTAAAAATATGCCATCAATCATTGTCAAATGCCATATTTATGTTTTTTCTCCAAGCCAAAGTACCATGTAAACCCCTATTTCCCTTCTGTCCAGGCAAAAAAGTGATTTTTATCACTAAAAAATGAATTTATCTCAAAAAATACGGAAAATGGGTCATTTAATTAATTCCCTATTTTTTAGGGAAGCTGGGGAACATGTTGGAAACATGTTTTTTCCTTGTCCTGAGTCAACTAGAATCTTGGGTGAGTTCTCTAGAGAGGTAGGAGACTTCACTGGAGTGACATGGCATGGAGGAGATCCCAATGAAGGGACTCGACCCCACTTGCTTGTGTGGTGAACTTAGAAGGGATGGCACACATCCCAAGGTTATCAATGCGCCCTCACACTCCCACTCACTCGAGTTCACTCCCACACACCCACACTTCACCTCACTCCACTCCCTCATACCCCTACTTCACTACACTCCATCTCCTCTCCACTCCACACTCATCTCCCCTTAACCTATGTGCCACTCCCCTTAGCTCATGCGCCACTACTCCTTAACCTATGTGCATCTCCCTTGAAGTTGTCACCCAACTAGCTATATATACAAGGCGACCCTCCTCCCTTTTGTCAGTTGGATCTTGGGCGATCTTAGTATACATGATTGTAATCTCTCTTTATTAATTGAATCAAAAGGCTTTGGAATGTCAAGATTGGTGTTTGGACTCAAATGTGTGGATGGAATTTTTGTTTATGAGGTAATATTAATCTTAGTTTTCTTTCTCATATTTGCATGAAGGCTATGGTAAGGATATTGCTATCCAATTAGAGTATATGGTTTGCTTGTTTGATATGCAATATACTTGTTTAATGCATTTGATGCTTAGATTCTTATGTTAAGTTTTTGTTTAAACTAACGTGGAACAAAGTCTCTCTTGTAGGAAACATCGTTTGTGCAGGTGCTTGTTTAGAAGCTTGGAGTTTGAAAGGCCAACCTTTGGGAAAATCAAAGTAGCTTGCTTGCTCCTTTTCTTCTCTTGAAGCACTTCAATAAACTTCCTCCCTCTTCTTCACACCAAAGAAAGACTCCATTGCCTAAGGGTTCTTGAGGCTCAAACAAAGGCTCCACAAAATTGCTAAAAATGTCTTCTCCCTTCTTCTTTCTTTACATGCATGTTAGTTAGTTCTGTTTTAAAGGATAAATCTTAGTATCTAAGGCTGCATGCATAAAGTATTTAGATCTAGTTTCAATTTTTTCCAACTAAAGAGTAGATCTAAGCTAGTTTTTAAGCAATTTTCTACAGTTTTCACTTAAATCTTAAAGCTAGAAGTTGTTTCATTTACTGTCTAAATCAAGCTAGTTGGTTGATTCATGCTTGCTGTTTTTTGGGACAGCAAACAGAAGTAACTAAGAGAGCTTAGTTTAGGCTAGTTTTAAGTGTCAAAAGTCTCAAAACATTTCATTTTTTTCCTTAGAAAATTTTAAGAAATTTTTTTGGTAATTTTTCTCAATTGTTAGTTAGTCTTTTAAACTCTTTCCCATCATATTCTAAACGTTTAACTTGTTTTCACACAGAAGTAACAGGTACAATGGAAGGCTACGCCCAAGTTTCGAAGATCAAATCTCGTTCAGAACCCCCCGGTGTTGTCGGGAATCCCCCAGTCCATTTTTTGACTTAAAAAAGGCATTGTAAGCCTTGATATCTCATTATAAAGATCAAGTGCATCCAAAAAGAAAGTAGTGTAGAGTTGTAATAAATTTTGCAAGCCACAAAGCTCGTCTCTCGTCGTTTCCCCTGCCCCTGGGTAGGAAACCAATGTTGTTTTCCTTTCTTGCTTCGGGTTGCTTCCCGTGTCTTTTCTTATTTTGTTAGTGTTAGCTTTCATAAAAAGATAAAATCAACTCACAATCACTAAATTGAAGTCCTAAAATCAACTACAAAGTTTTAGGTTTGCTTTCATAAAATACTAGTTGCTAGTTTTGTTTTTGCAAGATATTGGAAATACACCCAAGTTGCTCAATCACGTATGCAATCCTACTGCTACGCTCAAGTGGCTTTAGGGACCCAGAAATGCTTTGAGCAATGCATGCTAATATAATTAGGGAAATCTCTTGGTTGTGTTATTCATCTAAGACCTCTACCTTGGGTGGAGTGTGTTAAGTCGGGGGGAAACTCTCCTCGTTGGACCTACGGCACACCCGGTTGGTAAGTCTCTAAGATTGGCAAATAACAAACAAAGAGGCCACATTCACTTTTGCACACAAAGAGTGGGGACCCAGACTTCAATCCCCACTTCACGGTTTCAAAGACTTTTTAATATTCCAAATCCCCTAAATAAAATCTTCACGATAAAATTAACGCGGCACATTCATCACATCACATTTACTTTTATCTGGCACTAGTCTATCTTCCAGCTTATCTATTGATTTAAAGTTTTGTGGTGAATGATTAATGTTTATGGGTTTTTCGCAGGCTGTATCCTTTGAGTAACTTATGTTGCTTTATTTAATCTTGTGTTTCAAATAAACTCCTAGAATAGTTCTTTCTTTTCAGTTTCAATAGATTAAAAGCATTAGATTATTCTTCATAGGGACTACCCCCCTTTGGCTTCGCTAAGAGTTGGCCTAGACGGAGAAGTTGAGGATCAGGTGACAACACCTTGACTCGAAACTTTCCCCCAAGGACACACCAAGTGGATTGAAGATTTCTTCCACGTTAGCCCAGGTGTGTATAAGGCGGCAACAAGACCAAGATCCTTCATATAAAATTAAGTGGCTAGCTCCTTCTTACACTAAATAATGAGAGGCTCTACACCTATTAGAAACAAATCATCAACATATAGTAGTAGGATCACAAGTGCATCATTCACAACCTTGTAATAAAGGTTTGGATCAGCATAACTCTTGGAAAATCAAAGTCTCGTCAAATAACTGTCAATTTGTGCATACCAAGCCCTTGGAGCTTGCTTGAGTCTATACAAGGCCTTCTTTAACCTACTTACATGGTTATCTCTTGGGTGTACATCAAAACCTTGAGTTTTCTCTATGTATACTTCTTCTTCAATTACTCCATTGAGAAAAGTGGTCTTTACATCCATCTGATGAAGACTCCAACACATGGATGTTGCAAGAGATATGATGGCTCTAATAGAGGTATATATGGAAACTGGAGCAAACGTGTCATTGTAGTCTTCTCCCTCCTACTAGGAGAACCCTCTAGCCGCAAATCTTGCCTTGTATTTATCGATACTTCCATTTACTGCATGCTTTATCTTGTAGACCCATTTTGAAGTTACTACCGACTTTCCTTCAGGTCTAGGGACAATTTCGCATACATCATTTTTTATGATGGATTGATATTCTTCCATCATAGCTTCTTTCCATTATTTCTTCTTGACTATTTCCTCAAAGGTGGAAGGTTCTGCATTAACAAGATTTGTCATGAGTGTCACATAACTAGAGAATATTTTGGGCTTCTTGCTCTCCCTGAAGGTGCCACTGGGAGATTTATGTCTTTCTACTTCTTGTAAGGTGGATTCTAGCCATGCTAGTCATTTTATGTTCTTAAGTACAACAAATTGTTCTAAAGGTTCAAGTGGTTGGTATGGTTCTTCACTGGAATGTTCTGGTGAACATGTACTTTCTTCCTTGGGATCTTCATTTTCTTCTTCATCATTGGAGTCCATGGAGTCTTCTATTGATTTCTTCAAGGAAATATTCTCATCAGAAGTTATGTCTCTACTAATTTAAATATTCTATTGACCTGGGACATATATTATGTAAGCTTTTGATGTATCACTACATCCAACGAATATGCCCTTCTTTCCTGACGGATCCAACTTCTTCCTTTTGTCCTTGGGAACATGGATATAGACAGGACAGCCAAAGATCCTTAAGTGTTCCACACTTGGATTCTTTCCGGAGAAGGCTCCTTCTAGATTCATGTTCTTCAATATACGATGAGGACTTATATTCTGAATATATACAGTTGTCATAGTTGCCTCTCCCCATAGAAACATGGATAGATTCTGGTCATTCATCATTGCCTTAACAGATTCTTCATTGGATCGATTATTTCTCTCTGCCACACCATTATGTTAAGAATTATGTGGGACAATCAGCTCCCTCCTAATCTTGGTTGCTTTACAAAAGGAAACGAGCTCCTTGGAGGTGTATTCTCCCCCATTATCATATCTTAGCGTCTTGATCTTCTTATTTATCAAGTTCTCCAATTCAACTTTGAATTCTTGGAACTTGCCAAATACTCCATCTATCATCTTTATCAAGTACATCCACGTCTTTCTTGAGAAGTCATCTACGAATGTCACATAGTAAAGAGAGCCTCCTAGAGACTTCACTCGCATAGGACCACATACATCTGAATGTATCAGATCCAACATCTCTTTGGATCTATTCTCACTGCTTGGGAATGGCTTCTTAATATTCTTCCAAGTGCACATCCTCTGTAGACTCCTTCGTGTATTGATTGTAGTTATGGTATGCCTACAACCATCTGTTTTAGAGATGGAAATGCTTAATAATGAAGGTGAGCATACCTTCTATGCCATAACTCACTAGGATTGAGTTCATTGTGTACAAGAGCTTGAGCATTCTGACCTAGGAGTTTATGCAATCTTCCTTCATGTATCCCAATGACTCTAGCATCTTTTATTTTTGAATCTTTAGACCATACAAGAACTTTTCCATCGACAAAGGCTATTCTATCTCCTTTTTCTTCCAAGCAAGAAATAGATATTAAATTCTTTTTCAAACCAGGAACATATAAGACATTGCTAAGATGAACATTGTTACCTGATTCCATTTTGATAGAATATTTTCTCGTTCCCTTGACTGCATAAGAGTTATAGTCTCCAAGTTCTACTTTATGAGATGTTTCCTTTTCCTTCATGCTTGAGATATTTTCACGATCATCTATCATATGTCTTGAAGCTCCACTATGGAACAGCCACATGTTGGCTTCAAGAGATCATGTAAGAGTTGAGTAATATAATAAATATGTTTCTTCATGCTTGGTTTTCTTTGAAGGTTCTTCATCATTGGCAGTTGATGCATGGTTTCTTTCTTTTCTCTTCTTTTCTAGTTTAGGACAATCCCTTTTGTAGTGGCCATATTCATGGCATCCAAAACATTGTACCTTTGTCATATCTCTCTTATGATTGAATTTCTTTCTTGAACCAAATATTTTCTTACCTTCATGTCTCTTGAACTTTGTTGCATAGGCTTGAGCATCTTCTTCCTTTTGGGATCTTCCTTTTCAATCGATCCTTGTCTCTTTTTGTGCACAAAATGTCCAAAGTTCTTCAAGCATTGGAAACTCCTTCCTCTTGTTCATGCTTGCAGCGAATGCATCACATGATCTAGAGAGACCATTGAGTGCAATATTCACAATTTCCTTCTCTAGAATAGCTTCTTCAATGGCTTGTAGTTGATCTCTCAACTGAGAAATCCTTACAAAGTATGAGGCTACAGTGTCATCCTTAGTCATATTTGTGTCATGAAGTTCATTCTTCAAACTCACCACTTGTCCAATATTTTTTACTGCAAAGAGGTTACTTAGAGCATCATACACCTTCCTAGATGAGTCAAGATTTGATATGTAGGGTATCAAGTGATATTTTACAGAGTCCACAATGATACTCATAGCGTTGATTTCATTGTCCTTGAACTTCTTCATTGTTGCAACAATATGAGGTTCATTTTCGTTTCCTGCTTCAAACTGTGGTTCCACGATCTTGCCCTTCACGATATCTAGAACATTGTTCTTGGCAAGGATGAGATCAATCCTTGTCTTCCATGCTTTGAAGTTTGAAGCTCCTTCTAGCTTGTTCTCTGACTTCATAGAGTAAGTCATGATTGTCTTTGACTTTGACTTTGACTTTGACCAATCAAACTTTGACTTTGACCCAAAAGTTCAACCTTGACG
>ML796878.1:93100-118519 GCA_009831015.1 Picea engelmannii
ATCCTTGTCTTCCATGCTTTGAAGTTTGAAGCTCCTTCTAGCTTGTTCTCTGACTTCATAGAGTAAGTCATGATTGTCTTTGACTTTGACTTTGACTTTGACCAATCAAACTTTGACTTTGACCCAAAAGTTCAACCTTGACGCTTTTGCTAGATGAAGGTGCCAAGAGGTGTTTTAGGATAAGGCACACTAGAATATCTAAGAATTATGCCAAACTTCTCACTTGAAGTGCCCAAAGAGTTAGGTTAGGGTTTGCTACAGCTACAAAATCAGAAACCCCAGTTGTAGCTGCAACTGGTGCCACAACAAGCTTAACAAGGAAATGTCACTCTACCCTCCAGCGGTTAGACTGTCCTGAAGGTGGTGTGGTCCCATAACTTGTAAAAATATTTGATGTGCTCATTTAACCATAGACAATATCTCAATATTGTCACCCAACCACAGGCACACAGCCACCCTCGAACACCGTAACCTTTGACAGATAGAATGATTCCAGAAGCAGTACCACACCCAACAGATAACCAAGAGAGAGAGAGAGTGCACCTTTCTCCAAGGGTAGCACACCAAGCAGAAAGTCCAAACCACAAACCAAGACCAATACCCAGATGTAGTTGATGAAGTTGCACTCCTCTAGACTTGTGCATCACTTATCTGAGTGTGAGTGCATGTACAAATGAACTCAAGAGCCCTCTATTTATAATTTTATTTTTCAATTGTCTAGGCTGACTTCTTCTTTTGGAGGGTAATACTTTAATATTAATTCTTTTATTGAGTCGACTTGTCTTCTAGGGTTTGTAACTTTGTACACATCTATTTAGGGTTTCTCTAGCTTCTGAAATATTCTAATCTAGTCATAGGTTACATATGGAGGTTGATACCTCCCACAACTACCATAATATCAACAAGGAGCACATTGTTGGAGGATTTATGCAAGAAGGGCACACCATCTAGGATAAAGTGGTTCAATTTGAAGTCTTGAGGTGGGATCTTGAGGAGATCCATGCCTGCATGCATTTTCCATCACTCGGGCGACCTTATAGTGTATTCTTTGAGGGTTTCCTCTTCTAGATATTGTTATTTTGATACCTGGGTGTGATTGGTTGAAGGAGGGTGACTTGGAGTTTGTAGATCTATATATTAGGGCTCGATCTTGGGATTTTAGTTGAAGAAACTCTTTCCGGGAGTTGGAGCAACATTCTCCATCAGATGTGTGGTCGTTTCATGAAGATTTTACATCAGATTTATTGTGCATATTTCAACAGGGTATAAGCAATAAGGAGGGCACACTTATTGGCATGGTACACTTGGTTTTTGGCATGATATTAAGCCCAATTGAGCAGCTATCATTAGGATATCATAGAGGAGGATTATTGTCATTGTTTCCTTTCATTTGGGGGCCATTACAGCCCTCTAAAGTAGTTCTTATATCACTCATAATAGATCTGGAAATTACTATTGTTGGTGTTGAATTTAAAGCAGTTGTAAGAGCCATTCTCTGGGAGGATGGAAAAGACCCTAGCTAAAATCTAGGGCCCCCAGTGCACTCCTAAGGATTTGGTCTAGGACCAAATAGTCATTGCCATTGAAAAAGACCCTTGTGAGGGCCCCCAGTAGATGACTTGGGTTTTTGGTCTGCGACCAAGCAGTAAAGACCCTTGTGAGGGACCCCAGTAGATAAGTGGAGTTATTGGTCTGGGACCAAGCAGTTAAAGTCCCTAGATAGGTCTAGGGCCCCTGGACATGTTCCAGGGTACCCATGTCTAGGGCATGGGTTGATCCTTGGTCTTGTACCTTGGTGGATAAGACCCCAGAAATGCTCTGGGGCAACCTGGTCCTTGATCAGGTGTTTGTTGGTGTATGACCCTCTTTGAAGGTGGGCATGACCACAAGAGGGATGTATCCCATATGAAGTGATGATAAAGTTAAAAAGGTGTAACAACCCTAGTTGAATATATGCTTAGGGATTATTAAGTAAAATTAATTAGATAATTAATTGTCCTAATATGGTTTTAATTAAACAATGATTAGCATTAATAATATTAATTAAATATTTATTTATTAATTATTTATTTATTAATTAATTAATTATAACTTTTGATTAATTAATTAATTAATTACATATCACATTCAATGACATGGGTAATAAATTTAAGGGGCTTAATAATTTTTAATTTATTTAATTAAATGTTTTACGTATGCGGGAGGGGATAAGACATTAAACAAAGGGATAAGATATTAATGAAGGGGATAAGACATTAAAGAGGGGGATAAGATATTAAAGGGGAAGGCAGGAAGCATTTGGAGGAGGAGGATATATTTCTGTGGGAGATTTTTATGTGGAGATCTTTGGTGTGAGGAGTTTGGTTTTGGGGGTTTTTGGTGAATCAGAAGCAGGGGGCACCGTTTTGCTGGGGGTTTTGGGCACGGGGGCCAGGATATCCTTATGGTATTCTAGAGCTAGGGAGTCGGACAGGCTGCTCCTAGCTGGCAGGGAGGAAAATTTGGTTTTGGGCAGTGTTTGACACCGTTTCAACTTCAGCAAAGGACAACCAGATCAACGGGGGAATTAGCATCAGGAAGAGGTAATTTATTTTATTATGATTAAGTAATTATTATTCTGTTATGAAATTATTGTTCTTTAATTAATTTAACATGCTTATATGTTGAATGAAAGAAATTATTGAGTCTTTTTGTGTAGAAGTAATCTTATCGGTTTCAATTTATGGATTTTAATAGACTAAAATTAATTTGGTCATTACACATGGTATCAAAGCATTAGTTTGAAATCTGGGCCTAAGGGCCAAGTTCCAACTCCAAGGTCCAGCTCCACCTAGCCACACAGCCAACAAAACCCTACTACAATCTCCCTTGCTATAGTTGGTGAGCATGCTAATATTGCCAAGAAAAATGCTAAGTCAACTTCCTATTATATAAGTGGCATTTTTTTTTCTTTTCTTATAATTTAAGCCAAAGATTTGATTCAATTCCCTTTTATTCATAGTTGGTTTTATCTTGAGGATGAGATCCAAAGCACATCGGGGACGAGAGGCTATAGGTTACAGGTTCCAATCTAGTCTAAGTCTCCTATGAGGTATTATCGTGACTTGTGACAGGTTCAACCGCCTTCAATCTCGATATTCAAGGAAGAAAGGGAGCAAGCTCTTGGGGTAAAAAATAAATAAATATAAATAAAATAAAATAAAATAAAAATAAGCATTGATATAATCATAAAAAAAAATATATATATATATATATATATATATATATATATATATAATCGGCAAAATCAAATAAAACAAAATGGAAATAGAAAGAGTAAAAATTTTGTCACCTGGTCCAATCTCTATATTATCGGATAACCAATTCAAGAGCTAAGTTGCAAGCACCATATACATCTGAGCCAAAGCCCAAGACCAAGTGTCTAAGAATCAATCTTACAAGAAGACTATAGATTTCCCTACGCGTCCCAACCCAGCGCAAAGAGTAAAAAGGCATATAAATAGGCATATAAAGAAAATGAGTCATTGTCACCTGTAATCAACGCGTCCCAGCCCAGCCAAGTTACAAGAGGTCTGAGCATATACACCAAGTAGCGTTCCCACGCCAATCAAGAGCCAATGCGTCAAGTGCTCAACGTGTCATCATACGACCATAGAATCGACGCAATACACAAACCCTAGCACCTTAGAAGAAACAAAAAATATATATATATATATATGATGGAGACCCAACAACTAGGAGGAATAATGAATGTTGCATACAGCGTATCTGTGAGAGTATTCCTGCATTGGTTGGAGGCAAATCTCGTTCCCGACTACATCATCAGGAAACTCACTCGAACTCTTTTGGCCAAGCACCTGCACCTCGGCTACAATCTCAATGCTTCCCTTCAGCTCGCAGATCTTAGGCGATGTAACTATTGTTGGGAAAAACACCCTACGGACTAGAAAACTAGGGTTAGACTTGCATGCAGATTTTGACCGAAAAGAAACTACTTTTTTACCTACAACCCAAGATTTAAACCCCTCTTTCACAGTAAATGCATGGAAAAGGACCACCAACCTTATTACCGGCGTTCTATGTAGATCCTCCATTGCGCTTTGATCACTTGCTTGCGTTGCTCCTTCCACAAATGACCTGCACTCAAGACAAACAACAACTATGCATGCATGCTATTTCTATACTCAAGGGTTAGAAATCAAGCATAAATTAATCAAACCATAAACAATTCATGCATTGGGACGGGAAAAGTATTCTTTTATTACTGAAAGTGAATCAACTTACAACAAAGCTGAGACCGGCCACCGCTCCTTGAACCTGATCCTGGGCTCCTCTTCTTCTATCCTTCAACTACTTTGCGTTAAATCTCCTTTGGCATGAGGAAAGGCTAAAGGGTTGGGACAATGGATTACGTAAATGGGCAGAGTTTCTTCTCTATATTTTTTCCTCCTCCAAATGGTACCCCTACCCCTTCTTTTATAGGCTAGAAGGAGCTAGGGTTTTGGATGAACCCTCGGCCATGCATGGCCGGCAGTTTCAGTTAACTTACCCATAGCTTTTTGTTCCGTTGACAACTTTCCTTTTTTCGTGCTTGGTTAGGTACACGCGGGCTATAGTGAGTCAGCCAATGTGCACACGCGTGTAGTAATGGGTTAGGGCGCGTGGGCTTGACACAAGAGGATTTCCAAAGAGTTGTTCAACAGAGTTTTGGCAATGAAGGGATATGAGTTGGCTTGATGCCAGGTAAGCATGTGTGGTGAAATTTAGGGTTATAACATATGCCCCCTAATGTGTGAGGTCAGAAGAGCATCTGATGGCTGAAATACATTACCAATATTTACTGATGTGCCAAATGATTGAGCCCAAGGATCAGGAACCAGGAGGTGTCGTCTGCAAAATAACAAATGTCTCACCGAGGCAAGCATACCCATGCTCGAGATAAAATAGAACGCATGGCTACTAATCAAATACACTGTAGATCCATGTCATATAACTATATAAAGTGTAGTCGCGAACAGTACACAGCGGATCTACATCTCGAAATCAAAAAGATATACATGCAAAGTATCCATCTTCGTAGAAGATGATAAGGCCTGATGGCTGGAGATGAGGGCTTCAGAGCTCGAGCAACAACTTCAAAATCTTCAAAACTCAAGTAGGAGTGTAATATGAGTGTACGACTACACTACCCAGAGGTCTTCGACAGCTCGTCGGTCATGGACAAAATTGATAATCTTTATGATCAGACTAAAGGCTTCAATGATTTTGAACAATGAATTGATTGGGTGTTCAGGATGGTCGAGTATGCGGACAAGAAACATATTGCAGAGGGGTCGACTCAAGCTTAGTGACAAACTTCCCTTGGATAATAGCACGACAAGTGATAAGACTCAGGAAGCATATATGTTAATCATAAGTCTACGAAGCAGGAGGCAACGCAAACTCTCCATATGTTTAGAAGAATAACCAAATGGTGGAGGACACAACTCTATATAGCGAGAAAATCTTCCTAAGGTCGTACTACGTCCCATAGTCTGATGAACAAACGGATAGATGTGCTTTATCCAAGGGCGACTCATTATGCTGCCAATAAAGAAAATACTTTTCCCTTCCTCTTTTTGGGGTATATTTGATTTTTTTTGTTCTTTTCGATAATTTTGGAAAAAGAATAAAGGAATATTACATTACAATGGAGGAATGAGTACTGCAAACATACGAGCTCAAGGCACAAGGACAAGACTGATGTTCTGGTAAAATGATACTCGAGAAAAATCCTCCGACGGCCAAAGGTGTTAAGACACAGAAGCAAACTGTCACAAGGCTAGTGGATAAGGTATGCAAATGCGGTTGATAGAACACACAATGGTAACGTCCTTCAATGTAAGTTTAACGAGACCAGAGAAGGTAAGCTCGGTGGTTTTTCATATTTAGAGAGTCTGAAAAAAGAATTAAAGGAGACTCCGTTGGGGTACCTTTTTCGAAGATAGTCTAGTCGATTCGAAAAAGGGATAAACTAGCATCGATTAGACGTCGATTCAAAACCATTTTAATGAGTGTGACAAGGACAAGATCACTCGGCCATTTTTTCACTTTTAAGGAGTCTGAAAAAAGCTTAACTATGGACTCCGTCAGGAATATTCTTCTGGACCAATTTAACGAGTGTGAAAGAATAAGGTCACTCGGCGATCTTTTCAATTTTAGGGAGTCTGAAAAGAGCTTAACTATGGAATCCGTGGGGGTTTCTTTTTCGTAGATTTAGTCCCTCGGGCCTAAAAAGGGGATAAAATCATACCTGAGAGTACTCTTCTAAAGAACGGAAGTTCTATAGAGTATACCTTTGTTCGTACAGTTGACCGTCCGAACCAAAAAAGGGGTAAACTACCGCCAGATAGACGTGACTTCAAATTTCAGTTTAATGAGAGTGAAAGGCCACAAGATCACTCGGCAATCTTTTCATGTTTAAAGGGTCTGAAAAGGGATTAAAAGAAGACATGTTTAAGGAACGTTCTTCTGGACCAATTTAACGAGTGTGAAGAAACAAGGTCACTCGGCAATCTTTTCATCTTTAAGGAGTCTGAAAAGGGCTTAAAGAAGACTCCACAATGGTTACTTTTCTCAGTTAATCCGGATGAGATCGAAAAGCATAAATGCAGTCTCGCCGGATGTTGTTTTCAGATCTCAAAGCGAGCTTGAAAAACAACAAAGTTAGCTCATGATAGACTCTTTGTGGGTCGATGCCTGGCATCTCCTCGGGGGAGCTGTATGCTCCGACGAAAACATTGTCTAGGATGCCAGGGGTTCTAGAGATATTGATAGGTATCGTTTCAGAAATGGTTTCCATATTACCCTCAGCATAGATCTTGTGCGTAGCTAAGGGATTAGTATGACAAGACCTATCTCCAGTCATAGTCACGGTGAATTCTCCTGCTTTGATTCGGCTTAACTTTGGGAGGAAATATGATCTGTGATGAAGATCTTCCCAAGTTTTGTCTGGACTAGTCATTGCTTCGATTACTGCTTCGTCAGAAGGCAAGACTAAGTCTAACGAATCGACATTAGCGAGAGAACCTTGAGCCCAAATAGGCTCTAGAAGTGGATCTAACTCTTGTGCAAGAGTCGGATCAAGGTTAGTTGAAGATTGTTGGACTAAAGAGTACGCTACCTCAGCGGTCGACAAGGGCATGGACATGCTTGAGTGCCCTGTCTCATCCATCGTGGCTGATGGGGAAGGAAGAATCCAAGGATCCTCGAAGTAAGTCGTGTGGAACAATGAAACTTGAAAAATCTCAGCCTTATGGTGATTAGATATAAATTTGACATCATCATGAGGAGGTGGGTAATTGAAGGTACCCATCAAGGACGGGCACAAACCAACTCCTACGTTAACGACACCTAGTTGAGGATTATCAATCATGGGGACCTTGGATGCCCCCAAAGTTGGGTCAAGTCTGGAGAAAGACAGTTGATCAATGGTCACTATCCGGCCCTCGTTTGGAAACAACAAGACTCGGAAAATTGTAGCAACCACAGCTTGCATAGCATAAGTCCAACTCCGTCCTAACAAGAGATTATAGTCGAGGGGAGCATCGACTACCTCTACTTCGACACACACGGTTTTCCCTCCTAATTTCACAGGGAAAGAAGGAATGATGCCATGTGGTCGGAATGAACGACCGTCGAAAGCAGTGAGGAGAGTAGGTGATGGAAACAAAACGAGTTGGTTGATGGCCTTCCAGTATGCTAACGACATAACGCATGTCGAGGTTCCCTCGTCGACCACCGTGTGGAAGATATTTCGAGTAAAAGTTTTCATGGGATGAGTCACTACTATATTGAATGCTACGCAGTAAGGCAGATGAGGTTTTAAGTCGGTTGTATCTAACATGATGGCACCCGTATTACAAGTCTCAGTAGAGCCCAAAGAAGTGAACAAGGCTTTCCTCTGAGCAGGGCAGCTTTGGAGGACCTCCAAAGCAGACATCGCACAAGGGATTTGTGATAAATACTCCACCACAGAGTAATTTTGGGCGGCCCTTTGTGTTTGGGTTGTGAGAAACTTTTTTAAATGCACCCTTTGGAATGTGTGTCATTGTTTCTCCCAACGTCTTCTCAATCTGTAGAGGAAGAGATGGGAGATTAGTTTCTTTACCCTTCTCATAAGTGCTTGGTTTACTATATTCGTGCACTCTAGTTGTTATGAAAGCGTCACCCCTAACCATGTATACGTTCGCGGATGAGGGATTGTTTGGCAGAGGGCAGGTTTCTTGGCTGCCCCCTTCTGTGCTTGTAGAGGCTTGAGTTAAATTTTGCCCATGTTGAAAGGGATTAATCAACATTGCCTATTGTTGTTGTGTGACAAACTTTTGGGCTTCTGCAAGTCGAGAATAAATATGGGTCGGGTGGTCTTCCGCTCACAAGTTGCACGGATACCTCGCCTTCCGATTTTCTATGTTGTCCCCGCCAGCATTATCAGTGGGTTTTTTATCCCCCTTACCCTTCTTTCATTGTTTTTTATTCCCTTCAGGTTGTTGGTTGGCCTTTGGGTTAGTCGACTGCACGGAGTGTACTTCCGACATTTGGGTTGGGGGAGCAGCCAAAGCAGTAGTTTGGATGGCCGCTATGTGTTGTATGGATAACTGTTGCAACTGTTTTGTCAATTGCTTAGCGGGCTTGGTTTGTGTTGAACCAACAATACCATCGGCATGTGGTCCAGCTCTCTGTCTAGTTTTATCCAGTATCGAACGTGGCGCATCTAGCAAGATGTTGTATAATAAACCAGACTGAGAATAGATGAGCTCAAACTGTTGAGCCCTTGTGATGGCATATTCTTCGGAGAAAACTCTGGAAGTCGCGATGTCTTTGGATAACTATGGGACCAAAGACTTAAGGAACCACTCAAGCAGGAATGTTGGTGGGACTGGTACTTTGATTAGACTCTTCCGGCGTCTCCATTCTCACATATGATCAGAGATATGGTCCATTGTTGTTTGTTCGAAATTGGCGAGCAGATCTGTGCCAGCGTCATATCTCACAGGTAACTGGAAATGGTTAAGGAAGGCCATTGCCAGTTCGCCAAAAGAAGAGTATCTTGAGCGATCGATCTCGATGCACCATTTCGTGGCACTCCTGATAAGAGTATGTTGAAACAATCACAACTATACGAAGTCATATTTCAATGAGTTAGATGAACACCAAAGATGGAAGGTAGTCACATGATCACCTGGATCTTCATTAGGCTTGGCCTTGAACTTTGGAATGTCTGAAGGCAACTTCGTTGGCATAGGAGGCCAACGTGGATCGTGACAAATAGGATCGTTTAACAACCTTGTCAAATCTGGCAAGTGTAAAGTCGTCGGGAGTGGTAGTTTGGGTTGTTGCTGATAACCTGGGAAAAAGGGTCATGGAGTTTGACTGGTACCAGGTTGCCAGGAAAAGTTTGGTTGTTGGCCCGGATTCTAGTAGAAACCATGGCCCTAACCAGCGTAAGGATTTTGCATCTGTGGAGACATCATCGGTTGATTTCTCATAAAGGATATAGAGTGTTGGGCATGCATCGTGTTTGAAGGACTTTGGGAAGGATTACCCCATGCCGGTTCTAATGGGAGAGGCATAGTAGTCTGTCCAGGGTTCCATTGACTGTGGAAAGAATTACCCCAGAACGGAATTCCAGAGGAGGGAACGGATCCTTGTCCTGAGTTCCAAGGTCCTACTATGTGTGCCCCCTGCACAGGAATAGTACCCTGTGCAGGAGTAGATTGTCCAAAAATGGGATTGCCCCCAGATGGGAAAGCAGTTGATGAGAAAGTGTTGTTACCAAACATCCCATTCCAAGAAAACGATGTCGAACTTACCGGCATACTATGCGCAGGTGTTCCTTGACTCCCTGCTCCAAATAAACTAGTGTGTGTAGGCTGCCCGGCGGACTGCTAATGCGGACCACCAAGCGAAGGGGACGAAGGAGGGATATGACCTCCTACATAAGGAAAAGCGTTAAAAGGGACAGGAGTGCCCCCAAGTTGACCTTGTAGAGGAGTGTTAGAGGTCCTTGCCCCCAGACCCAAAATCTGTAAAGTGGAGTAGGTTAGTGCAGGACTTGTACCCGAACTAGGCATACCGTATGAGAACGGAGGGCCTGTCACACTAGGTGTGATGGGTTTGTGGCCACCTCCATAGACGAATTCGGTCCACTGTGCGACGTAGTTGTGGCTGAGACCATGGTGGCTCAGACCGACGACGGTAAGTTAGGAGATGATTCTCCTGTGGTAGCAACTATGGTGGGAATGGAAGAATTCCCAAAAGAAGTAACAGCGTTTGTTTCCATAGTTGTGTGAAGCATTGTCTGGCGTTCGTGAAATTGGATCGGTACAATAAACGGTGCCAAGAAATCAGTGGTTGGGGTTTCAACCAAGCCAAGATTAGTGGTTGATTCCTCCGGGAGTTGTTCGGGCACAAAGGTTTGTAACCTGGTCGCTTCAAAAGACCCTTGTTGGTCTAGCTTCCACCTTAATGGTGGCGAGGGTGGCTCCAGTGTAATCGGCGGCAGGCCAAGAAGCCTTCGTGACCGGCGGAGCTTGAGATCCTCCACTGTGTGAGAAGATCCAAGACACGCTAAGGTATTCTAAACATTCAAAAGTAACACACACTAAAAAGAAGCCCCTAAGAGATAATACAAGCAATCACTAAACTATTTGGAAGAACAGTTACAACAACCAACACTAAAGCAACTTATCGGTGCAAGTGCAACTCGAATACGAAAGCACCCTCCAGGTATACTCTGCAAAGCATGGCTCGATGTCTGTCCTAGGTACCACGGTATACCCCCACAGTCACCCGTGTATGTCCCTAAAAATATTGGCAACTAGGTTGTCAGCACGCGAACAGTCACCAGGCGGGTACAATCGAAAGTCGGGTAGACCACAATGAGCAGGGTATCAAGACCGAAACCTGTCAAGGGTATCGAGAGAAAATGGTCTGGAAGAAAACTGAGGACCTCGAACGGATTCAAGACCCATGAAGCCCCGTGGAAAATTCAAACGACGGAATCCCAAAACAAGCCCTCTATATGTGTTCTCCACTACGATTGGTCCAGCTTTGGGGGGTTATCTCCACTACCTTTCCGCACGCGACCTCGTGTTTATCCCCTGTGTTAGAGGGGGGTCCCGGATAACTTCCACAAAACTAGACTTAGACACTCCCTATCTCAGACTCTAATGTTTGGTTTTGAATGGCCTTGAAGAGTTTCCTCTCCAACCTAATTCAAGGCCCTAGTCCTGAACTAGTTTGTGAACCCTACAAACAAAAAGTCTAGTAGATTTTAAATTAGCGTTTCTTTTATGGCTTTATCTTACATCAAGGGGTATGAGGGTGAAACTGATGATGTGTAAAGATGAAAGCAAAAACGAATGAAAAAAGCTGGAAACAAAAGACTTTTACTAAATGCAAAATTTCAACAACTTTTCACAAAGAAAGATTTCTCTTTTTTTTTTTTTTAATTTTCTAAGATTTTATACAGCAAACTTAAAGGAATTTCACTCGACTACGAGCTACTTATGATCTAAGTGAACTGAAAAAACTTACAAAACAAAAGACTTTTCCCTAGCTAATGATGTAGAAACACACCTTTCAACCAAAGAAGAAAATGAAAAGAGATTTTTTTTTTTTATTTAAGTGCTAGTAAAGAAACAAAGGGAAAATACCGACAAGCAAAAAACCAAGAAAAACAAATTCTGGCTTAAAGCGAAGATCGCAAAGAATCAGAGTAAAGACACACAATGGCAATAAAAAAAAACAAAGACTCTTACTCTTGTCTAAAAACCATAAAAAAAAAATCTTTTTTTTTATTTTCTGTCAACTATTAACCGAGAAAAAGCAAGCTAAGGGTAAGATGACCTAACCTACTGATTGTTCAAACCTAGACTCAAACACCTGAGAGGAATACTTCTTATCAAAGGAGGGGATGACTTCCCCACCCTGAACAAAAAGTAGCATGTCCAGGCACGCAACTGTCACTAAAACAGAATGTGTGTAAACGCGTGCTGAACAGAGACAGAAAGCGTGTACACGTGGGCTGACCTAGTACAGGCCGCGTGTATATCTAAATTCTAAGGAAAATAAATGAAAACAGGCAGTCCAGCCCAGGAAGAGGCCTTTGGTATTGATAACCAGGGTCCCTTGAAGGCTTGGATGCTCTTTCTAACAGAAAAGGCAAATAATGTAAGGGCTAATAAGGCGAAAAAAGGCAATCTGAGATAGGACTGTGAACCAGCAAGACTCAGACAGGATTCCAGAAAACCCCCTGAGAATGTATAATTCTGACAGGGAAAAGGAGGACTGTCTCTTAAGGTTCTCTGAACTCCTACACGCTACTGCTATCTCTACAGCTAGCGTTCACCTGCACTCAAGGAAAACAACAACTATGCATGCATGCTACTTCTATACTCAAGGGTTAGAAATCAAGCATAAATTAATCAAACCATAGACAATTCATGCATTGGGACGGGAAAAGTATTATTTTATTATTGAAAGTGAATCAACTTACAACAAAGCTGAGACTGGCCACCGCTCCTTGAACCTGATCCTAGGCTCCTCTTTTTCTGTCCTTCAATTGCTTTGCGTTAAATCTCCTTTAGCATGAGGAAAGGCTAAAGGGTTGGGACAATGGATTACGTAAATGGGCAGAGTTTCTTCGCTATATTTTTTCCTCCTCCAAATGGTACCCCTACCCCTTCTTTTATAGGCTAGAAGGAGCTAGGGTTTTGGACAAACCCTCGGCCATGCATGGTCGGGAGTTTCAATTAATTGACCCATAGCTTTTTGTTCCGTCGGCAACTTTCCTTTTTTCGTGCTTGGTTAGGTACACGCGGACTGTAGTGAGTCAACCAGCGGGCACACACGTGCAGTAATGGGTTAGGGCGCGTGGGCCTTGACACAAGAGGATTTCCAAAGAGTTGCTCAGCAGAGTTTTGGCAATGAAGGGATATGAGTTGGCCTGATGCTAGGTAAGCATGTGTGGTGCAATTTAGGGTTATAACAGTAACAGCGAAGTCAGTCCAGCCCACATCAGGACCATCCCATCTAAGGACTCTCCCATCACTGACCCCGATGTAAGGACCTATGCCCTCATTATCAAACGCCAGGCTCTCTGGACCAACTGTTCCATCAATCACAGCTGCAATCCCTGCATTCTTCAATCGGTTGTATGCATCTATGACTTCGGGTTGAGACGAGAGGGGATGGAGTGTAACTGGCTTCATTGCCAAATTCGGAAAATCTGTAGCAAGGTTGATTCCCAGTGGATCTATGCATACAAAGAGAGCAATGAATAGTGAAGAGGCCAAAGCCCAACACTACGAACTTCCCACTTCATTCTTCAAAGCCCAACACTACGAACAGCCAGCACCATACACGAGATATTAAATTAAAAAAATATCCCCTGCAAACTCCATAAATTAAATTGAATTAAAAAAAAAAAAAACGAGCGCCAGGTTAGACGACAATACAAAGCCATAGCACGCAAGCACCAAACCAATAGTCACCATGCAACGCATAACTCAGCAAAGAGAGCCCAGGCATCAGGCCGAAGTTGTGTGAAGAAGCTATAGAAAAGGGCGTGGTGTGCTCAAGTCGAGCCCATCGACCAATAACTTCAAACAATAATATTCATTTAGATTAATAACCTATAAATATCATTAAGACAGCAAACCCTAGAGAAACATTGTTGGCAGCTTAAAATGAACACAATGACCTATCAGCAGCTCTTGCCACTGCTTTGCAAGAGCTTAACCTTAATAGCATACTTGTTAGGGTTTACAATATTGCATAAGCCAACGGAAATTTTGGTTGGGTTTCACAATCACATGCTGCACATAGAACTTATTAAAGATTTAAAAAAAGAAAAAACGCATTTCCTTGAATTTTAAAAATATTGTCGAATATTAAACCTCCAAGCAGGAAGACTAAACAACCATGAAATGCCAGACGATGAAGCTTACAACGCAAGAAATGGAAAATGGAAAACAATTGCTTAAATGCGAGTTGACCCGCGTTATAAAAAGAAAAAATGAGGAAATAGGAAATAACAGGAATTTACAGTAGAATCATAAGAAATAAGAAATACAAGCCCCACAACTACCAAACTCAACATACAAGCCCGGTAGTTGTGCGCTACACACAGGAAACAAAATTTTTTTTAGTAATAAAAAAAAAAAACCCTGGAACACACACAATACAAGCCATCACCTGACAAACAAGGAAGGAGACCAAGGAAGAACTGATTGCGTACCAGTTCAGCAAGAGAACCACCAAAAAGAAAAGATGCAGAGGGAACGGCCATGGCGGCTGACCGCATAGCCAAAAGAAAATGACGGGAAATGTAGAGTTAAGGTTTAGAAAGGAAGGCGTTGGAGGAAGCAAGGTGGGCACGTGGAATCCATGCGTGCCCGCACTTGTTTTTTATTTTAATTATTTTGATTTTCGTCTATTATTTATTAAAAATCTTTTTATAAATTTTGTGTGTGTTCATTTAAATTTTATTTTAGCGTAAAGATAATTTAGGTTAATTTAGTTCAAATTAATTTAAAGTTAGTTTAGGTTAATTTAATTAAATTAACTTAAATTTAATTAAGTTAATTTAAAGTCAATTATCTTTAAAAAATTAAAATTAAAATTTAATTAAATTAATTGTGTATTTAGTGTAAAGTTAAACTACATTAAAAATTAATTAAAATGTTAGAGAGTCCATGGGTTTTGAACCCAAGACCACCCACCAAGCGAAGCGCTTTAAGAAGAGCACTAACGCCAACGCGCCCTCATGAGTCTTTACAAATAAATTCTTATACTTAAATAGATTAATGGTAACATATTGTATTCTGGAGTATAAACTCTGATTATCCAAGCCTCAGGCTCACGAGACCTTACACACAATTCATCGAGCCAATCGTCGAGCCCTTTCATTCCATTCCACCAGTCAAAGCCAAGCGCTAAGCTCCAATGCTTGAAAGCCACTCTACAATCCTTAAAGACTCGCACCTCCAGCCACCGAGACACGCAATTCAATGCATATGTACAACGCGCCAAGGAAAGCCCATGAGTCAAGCATCAAAGGATATTTAGTTGTAAGAGAAAATTTTAAAGGACTTAGACTAGGACAAGCAGGAAGGAGGCGGCATACACATTAGAAAAGTAAGCTAGGGGAATTGGTGAGTATGGCGCAAGGCTAGCATAGCTACCGGGCAAGGGAGTCAATAGTTTTCTTAGACGAAAAAATCAAGCTTAGACGCTTTAACCCTAACCTAGTCAATCCCCTAAAGAGAGTAATGTTTGTTTACAGACAAGTAAAGAAAAACTTATGACTAACCCTGTTTCTAGTTTAAGTAGCGCAAATTTGAAACGTCCTTGAACTCACCCTGACAACTTTGGTTGATGCAGGTTAAATCATACAGGATGGTTAGGACTCGAGGGAATCGAGGCAGGGGATCATCATCGCAGGCACCGCCAACACAGCCACCACCATCGCTCGAACTAGCTATCATATTGCGCTCATTGGAGGCCATAAATGAAACTTTAAAGGGGCGACAACCAGCAAGGACCGAGGTGGAGCCCCCATCATCTAGAACGGGTAATCCAGAAGCGTTAAGGGATTTAGGGGGAGGACCTCCACCCAAAAACATCACTCGAGAATTGCAGAAGATCAAACTTCTGGAGTTTGTCGGGGGTCGCACCAGTGAACGTGCAGAAGCATGGTTGGAAGGCATGACAAGGTGTTTTTCCTTAAGGGACTATGCATCCAACTCAAAGGCGAAGATCGCAATTTTTCAGTTAAAAGATAGTGCCTTGAATTGGTGGGGAAACCTAGAAAGACAACTGCATCTTACCCCAGACACAATATCTTGGGAACTTTTCGAGGAGAGGTTCCGAAGGAAATATCTGCCAGCGTACTACGAGGAACAACAGGTAGGGGAATTTCATGCCTTAGTACAGGGAAACATAACTGTAGAAGAATATGAGATCAGATTTATGGAATTGGTCAAATATGTTTCGTATATGGATAATGACCAATGACAGGCAGAGTGTTTCATCTATGGAATGAACCCTAAGATAAGAGCTATGGTGCGGATGTGGAAACCGTCTTCAGTAGCGGAAGCTGTGGAAAATGTGTGTTATGTGGAGGAAGACATGAACTTAACCGGAGGTACGAGACCGACCTTTCTGCATCGTCCTGGATTCGTCGGGAAGGCCCCTAGGAAATTTCCCAGGGGAGGGGGCTCAAGGCCACCTCCATATGGTAACAGAGTCACGCCAAGGATAGTAGCTGCAGGGATTTCAATGGAAGCAAGTGCAGCATCTTGTTCATCGCCAACGACGCAGACAGGTCCACGACCATCTCAGGGAACAGCTAGTAGGGGCAGGGGTTCCAGGGGAAGGAACTCATTTCAAAGACAGTCACATAACAGTGCGCAGGTTCAATCATGTGTTACTTGTTGGGGATGTGGAGGACCCCATTACCAGCATGACTGCCCAGAGTTACAATCAAGGTTCGTGCATAGAGAAGGAAAGGCCTCGATGGGAAGAGAAAGTAGCAGCCACCATATTTACGCAACGGTTAATAATCACCAGGCCGAACATCAATCCACGGTGGTGGAGTCATCAAGTACGCTAAATCATATCAACATTAATATTTTATTTGATTCTAGTGCTACAGATAGTTTCATTTCACCATCTGCATTAGAAAAGACTGGGTTGGCAGCCTACAAGCACGATGACTTTAAACAAGTCGAGATGGCTTCGGGGGGAAAACAAGCGGTAGGACCTAGTGTTAATAATTGCATAGTAGACCTAGGAGTGTGTACTACCAGGTTGAAGGTATATGTCACTGCTATCGGGGCATATGACCTAATCATTGGAATGGATTGGTTAGCAGCTCACCGAGCTTTGGTAGATTGTGTCACAAAAAGGGTGCTTTGTGTAGACGACGAAGGAAGGCCAGTAGAGATCCAGGGTGTACAGAGAAAAGTGTCATTACTTTTTATCTCAACTATGAAGGTTAAGCGATGCTTGAGACAAGGGTGTCGACTATATGTAGTGGAAGCAGTGAACGAAAGGAAGGGACCTTCATTGGATCAGTACCCAGTATTGTCAGAATTTAAGGATGTTTTTCCGAACAAGTTACCAGGGTTACCTCCTGAGAGGGAGCTTGATTTTACTATTGAGCTAAAACCTGGTGCAGAACCAATTTCCAAAACTTAGTATCGGATGACAGCGTCGGAACTTTGTGAATTGCAAATGCAGTTGAAAGAGTTACTGGACTTAGGGATAATAAGGTCCAGTGTCTCACCTTGGGGTGCACCAGTAATTTTTGTAAAGAAGAAGGATGGATCCTTACGACTGTGTATAGATTACAAGGACTTGAATCGTGCTACAGTGAAAAATAGGTACCCAATGCCGCGAATAGATGACCTCTTCGATCAGATGAAAGGAGCAGTGGTATTCTCAAAGATTGATTTGCGATCAGGGTATCACCAGTTAAGGATTAAGGAAGGCGATATCCCAAAAACTGTCTTTTGAACTCAGTTTGGACATTACGAGTTTGTTGTAGTACCTTTCGGATTGACCAATGCACCAGCCATATTCATGAGCCTCATGAACGACGTATTCTGGAAGTACTTAGACCGTTTTGTACAAGTCTTTCTAGATGACATCCTCATCTATTCCAAGAATAAAAGAGAACATGAGGAACACCTACGAGTAGTGTTGTCCTACCTTAGGGAGAACAAATTGTATGGGAAGTTGTCAAAGTGTTCCTTCTTCCAGAAGGAAATTCATTATTTAGGTCATATCATTTACGGCGAAGGAATCTCTATGGACCCAGAAAAGGTAAAGGCCATTATGGAGTGGTCAATGCTGAAAAGTGCCCATGGGGTGAGAAGCTTCATGGGGCTAGCAGGTTATTATTGGATATTTGTGGAGGGATTCTCCAAAATAGCGAAACCCATCACCACTTTGCAGCGCAAGGGGGTCAGATATGAATGGACAGAAGAATGTGATAGTGCATTCATCAAGCTTAAGAGATTACTAACTAGTGCGCCAATTCTACGAGTGTCGGATATGGAAAAGGACTTCATTGTCTACACAGATGCCTCGAAGCAAGGGTTGGGGGGCGTGTTAATGCGGGATGGAGGAGTGATAGCTTATGCATCAATGAAGTTGAAGAAACACGAAGAGCTATACGCGACTCATGATTTAGAGTTGGCAGTTGTAATGCTAGCTCTGAAACTTTGGAGGCACTCTCTTGTGGGGCGAAACTTTAAGCTCAAAACGGACCATCAAAGTTTAAAACATATCTTCACTCAAAGGGATTTGAATGCCAGGCAAAGGCGATGGAGTGAGTTTATGAGTGAGTACGATTTTAGTATTTCATACATCAAGGGGAAGGAAAATGTGGTCACAGATGCCTTGAGTAGGAGACCACGTGTCTTCTCCTTGGTACCCTTAAAGGTCAATCTATGGGAACATCTGTTGACACAACTCCAAGGAGACAGTTGGTATTTAAAAGTTACTTCAAACCTCCAGAGTGAGAAACAATTAGATCCAAAGTATGAAGGATATAGTCTAGAAGCAGATGGACTGTTAAGATATCGAGGAAGGATATACATCCCTGAAGATGGGGATATTCGAAGCATCATATTGAAGGAAGCCCATAGAACACTTTATTGTGTGCATCCGGGTGTGAAAAAAATGTATGCAGACATGAGGAAGCTCTTCTTCTGGGTAGGCATGAAGTGCGATATAGTCCATTTCGACGCCAAATGCCTAGAGTGTCAACAAGTGAAAGTCGATCACCATCACCCGGTAGGCCTCCTACAACCACATGATGTTCCTATGTCCAAGTGGGAAGTCATTTCTATGGATTTTGTTGTGGGGTTGCCGCTCACATCTCATAGACACAATGTCATTCTTGTGATAGTGGAGAAGTTAACCAAGAGTGTTCATTTTATTCTGGTTAGAGACACTTACGATGTCACTGATGTGGCACGTGTGTTTGTAAGTGGGGTTATCCGTTTGCATGGGATACCTAAGAAGATCATTTCAGATAGGGACTCCCGATTCACTTCTAGGTTTTGGACAAGTTTGCAGTCAATATTGGGGACTCAGTTGAACTTAAGCACAGCTTATCATCCTGAAACAGATGATCAAGTCATGGAATACATGCTCAGGATGTATGTCATGGATAATCAAACCCAGTGGGAGAAGTACCTACCTTTGGTAGATTTTTCCTACAATAATAGTTTTCATAGCTCCATCGGAATGCCACCCTACGAAGCTCTGTATGGAAGGCCATGTAGAACGTCATTGAGTTGGGATAGATTAGAAGACTGAGTAACAGTTGGGCCAGAATTGATTCAAGAGATGGAGGAACAGGTGATTCAGATTAGGCAAAGACTAAAGGAAGCACAAGATAGGCATAAAAGTTATGCGGATGCACACAGGATCGACCAAAGTTATGAAATGGGAGACCAGGTTTTCATTCTTATCAGGCCTAATAAGAGTACCATACGGTTCGAGAAGGGGACAAAGTTGTCACCTCGATTTATAGGACCGTTCAGAATCCAAGAGAAAATTGGACTCGTTGCCTATCGTCTCGTACTGGCACCCCACTTGCATAAAACTCATAATGTTTTTCATGTATCTATTTTACGTCATTATGTTGCTGATGAATCACATAAACTAAATTGGAAGGAATTGCAGGTATCGGACGTGGGAATTCTCATGGTAGAACCATTACGCATATTGGACCATAGAGTCCGACAGCTCAGAAACCGTCTGGTAGACCAAGTTAAGGTCCAGTGGGACAAGTATAGTCCAGGATCTGCTACTTGGGAAGATGTCGAGACACTACGATGAGACTATCCCTCACTTTTTTGACCACCTTGAGAATATGTTTCTCGAAGGTGGGGTGTGTGTAAAACCACCTTTTGACTTAGACAGTCAAGATTACCTGAGGCCTATATACTTTATTTTCTAGTCACAATGAAACTATTAAATGATACACTTAAACTTTAAAATGTATGAACTTTTATGAATCTTTAAATGTTATTGATGATGATGTATGTAATGTAATCTACTATGTGAATGTAAATTTTACGAATGTTTAAATGTTATTGATGATGATGTATATGATGTGACATATTGTGAGAATGTGAATTTTATGAATGTTTAAATGTTATTAGAATGATGTTGGATATTATGCAATCTATTTTGGTAAATGATAATATTATGAATGGGTGTCAAAATTGAATTATGGGATATTATGAGATCTATTTCTAACTAGAAAACTTTGATGTTAAGTTGTTGGTACAAGGATACCAAATAGAAATGATGATTGTATGCAATTACATGATGATAATGCATAGAAATGTATGAGTTTGTGTTACAGACTAATCTGCAGGTTATGGGCTATGAAATAGCCAACGTAATGATGATGAAAGTGGATATCATGACCACTAGTCGAGAAACATTATGGTACGAATATTTGTATGTGAAATTATATTGGTTTGGATGCATTGCTATGATATGTGGACCAATACAGGATTTCAGGTGATGAGACTGCCCAAAACCAAATAAACGATGACAAAACCCCAGCAACACGGTGCCACTGTATATTCCACTGTAGGGTGTGGACCCTAGTTATGATTAGGAGGGGTGGAGGCATTTCCCACCGTGTATCCTCCGAAACCTGAAGTCATGGGAGGACGGTGTTAGCTCACGCTTGGTCGAGATAGTGACACTTCTGCTTACAGGTTCTATTTGGAGTTAGGTCAATATAGTTGATGCTCCAAGATAGTTTAGCAGAGGAAGGATAGGAATGGAGATGGAAGTAAGTTAGGGAGGAAGGATGAGTAGAAATAGTTGAGAAAGTATGGAGATTTTTCTTATGGTGGAATTTAATGATTTCCTTTCTAAAAAGAAAATGTGTATATATGAATATTCATAATTACGTAACTAAACCACAGTTGTCTAAATAAAATTGTTGAACCGGATAATTGTAATTAAATGATTTCTCAAACATTTGATTGGTTTATTATCTGTTATAAAAGACTAGTCTTGTTGATTGGATTGGATGCATACCTAAATTACTAAAGGATGATAATTATTGATTATTAGTACATGTCTTAGACTTGTATGTACTAGCTACACATGCATTTCTTGTACATGTACACTAGTATGTATGAGTTTTCTTGACTTACTTACTAATAGTGTCGATTATTTGTTATGAATGTGTGAACCATATTTCTTTTCCTTTGTACCACGAAATACCTTAACTTCGAGACGAAGTTTTTTGAAGGGTGGGTGTATGTAACAAACCTAGTTGAATATATGCTTAGGGATTATTAAGTAAAATTAATTAGATAATTAATTGTCCTAATATGGTTTTAATTAAACAATGTTTAGCATTAATAATATTAATTAAATATTTATTTATTAATTAATTATTTATAACTTTTGATTAATTAATTAATTACATATCACATTCAATGACATGGGTAATAAATTTAAGGGGCTTAATAATTTTTAATTTATTTAATTAAATGTTTTACGTATGCGGGAGGGGATAAGACATTAAAGAAAGGGATAAGGTATTAATGAAGGGGATAAGACATTAAAGAGGGGGATAAGATATTAAAGGGGGAGGCAGGAAGCATTTGGAGGAGGATATATTTTTGTGGGAGATTTTTCTCTGGAGATCTCTGGTGTGAGGAGTTTGGATTTGGGGGTTTTTGGTGAATCAGAAGCAGGGGGCACCAGTTTGTTGGGGATTTTGGGCACGGGGGCCAGGATATCCTTACGATATTCTGGAGCTAGGGAGCCGAACATGTTGCTCCTAGCTGGCAGGGAGGAAAATTCGGTTTTGGGTAGTGTTTGACACCATTTCAACTTCAGCATAGGACAACCAGATCGACGGGGGAAATAGCATCAGGAAGAGGTAATTTATTTTATTATGATTAAGTAATTCTTATACTATTATGAAATTGTTGTTCTTTAATTAATTTAACATGCTTATATGTTGAATGAAAGAAATTATTGAGTCTTTATGTGTAGAAGTAATCTTATCGATTTCAATTTATGGATTTTAATAGAATGAAATTAATTTGGTCATTACAAGTCACCTTGAGAATTATATGGACATGTCTAAACCTCTCCTAAACCCTCCACCCCTGGTTTTGTTGGGCTTGAGTTTGTCTGGGGTTTGTTTGTATTTTTAGGGGTTAATACAAGAAATAATTAATTAATAGAAATTGAAAATATATTTAATTAATATTTATATTAATTAAATATATATATTTTTATTATTATTTCTTTTATTTTTACCCTCACCCAAAAGTATAAATAAAGACCCCTCCCTCTTCATTTCTACACTTATTATTCCTCTCTCTCCTAAGTCTAGTGGATTGCCTTCATGCAACAGTTTGGCCCCCTTCTTGCAACAGTTCGACCCCTTGCAACAGTTTGGCCCTCCCTTGCATCAGCTCGGCCTTATTGCAACCCAGCGGCTCTTTTGATGGCAACTTACTGACTTCCCTTTGTGGCAGACTTCTTGGTCTAGATCTTGCTAATTTATTTTTTCTGTCATGAGTGTGATGAGTGCTCTTCACTGCTGATATTTCTGGTGTTGATACTATCTACCAGTCAACCATCCTTTAGTATGTCGTCCCATATCATGTGAGAGTCGTGGCACTCTAAGTTGGCTAGGCCATCCCTAAGACAGTCGTCCCACTTCCTAGTTGTTCTATTCTTGCATGAGGGTTTGTGGAGCATCCATCCCTAAGATAGTCATCCCACTTCCTAGTTGTTCTATTCTTGCATGACGGTTTGTGGAGTGTCCATCCCTAAGACAGCCATCCCACTTCCTAACTATTATATTCATAAGGGTTTGTGGAGTGTTCTTGTGTGAAGTTTTGGTGGAGGCTTAACTGTCCTAAAATTCTCTTTGACAAGAGATCTCACCCATGAGGTAGATCTATGATCTTGGACTTTTTCTGAGCATATATTTAGTGGCTCTTCATCTCTTATGTGTGGCATGAACTCCTTCAGTGATCAGAGGTAAGACTTCAAGGTAAGATCCATCCATTTAGATCTGTATGTTGATTCTGAAGGTTATCATAGTTTAGATCTGTTAGTTATTTAATTCTGAAGTTTGCCTTTAGCTTAGATCTATATCAAATCAATTGTTTATATCTGTTCCTTTAGATCTATATCAGATCTATTAATTAGATTTGTTCTTTCTTTTAGATCTATAACAGATCTATTATTTAGATTCGTTCTTGAGTTTAGATCTGTATCAGATCCAGTGATTGGATATGCTCTTTAGCTTAAGTCTATATCAGAACTAGTTTATTGTTTTGATAATCTTATGTTTTTGCTTACTAAGAAATAGATCATTGATTTTGAATTATAGTCAGATCAAATCTGAGTGGTATGCACACTCAAAAATTGGTTAAAAGTTAAATATAATTGTTGCTCTTCGTCTGATTTGTATTTCTGAGTTCAACAGTTCATTTGGTTTACTGCTCTAAAGAATTGATTTAGTTGTTATCTCTAACTTATTTTTAAAAGACATTAGTTGTTCTGCCCTACTTCCTTATTTCTAACATGGTATCAGAGCTTAGGGCATGAGAAGAGATCTTTAGTGATAAACTCTCGAGCCTACGTAGATCCATTTCTATGCGAATGTTTTTGAGGAGCACTACCTGAAGACACCACTTTTTTTTGAGCTAAAATCCACATGCATATCTGGCATAGTATGGCTGAAGATGTGGTGCATATAATGATTTTCGTTAGTTGGGAGTAGGGTACAGGTATATGAGGTCACTTATGCATTTCTAGGTGAAATAAGATTATAGTAGCAGCTGAAGATTTTTGATACATTGTTGGATGACACAGTAGCAAATGAAAGAAAGGATTGCTCGCAGGCTTGTAGCATTCTCAGCTTATTTTCCTTATTCAGGTTAGTGGCCCTTATCACTAACAGTGGATATATGATTAAGGTATTGAATATTGATTCTAACCTTCAAATCAAGTAATATCTCAGTCAAACAGTTGCAAACCTCTTGAAGAATCCATTAAAAAGATCTCAGCAGAACTCGTTTGAGAAGTTTGTGCCATGTGGGGTGAAGCCTCAGCCCTTGAACATGGGGTGTGGTGCCTTTTGCATTAGCATTAGTGATTGTGTTTGCATATGGAGATGGAAAATTCTAGGAAGGTCCAATCAGCATCCCCTTGTTGACTAAATTATTTACATTGATGTAACCAATCTTTCTTCCCAAAATATCTGTTGAATCTCATTATAATGAATGCCACCTATTATTGAGTGATCCAAGAAATGAACAGTTCTAGTTCAATGGTGAGCCCCAAAACTTTTTGTAATATGAGAAGACAATTCAATGATGAGCAGAATCTTTGTCATACTTGCCAGACAGATAACCTACAGTCCTTCCCACAAACGAGATGCTCAGAGCACCTCAACCCTGAATGGATTCTGAATGACATTATGTTCAAAGGCTCATGTGCAAATCTGCTCAGATAGTAATTACAGTTGTTTCCTTTTGTGCTAGTCCATAAGCTTCATTTCCAGGAAGACAATTTTCCTGAACTTCTTTGCAAGAAGAATTTGACAAGGGAAGATTTGGAGAAGTTTAGAGAAGCACCAAAGAAGGATTATTATAAACTGTCAGAGAAAATAATACAGATCTTTTTTTTTGTACAAACATCTCCATTTTGAAATCCTATACATTATTGTTCGTATTGATCCAATTTTTATTGACATTAATGAGGAACAAAGAGATTGAGGTTGTTTTCACATACTCAGTTAAGTGGGTGGAGACTCAAACTCCATTTAAATGGCAAATGGATAATTATTTCAAAGTCCTCGTCCTTGCTTCAGTATTTGGAAATCCCTTTGGTTTTCCTTTATAAATACTTGTCTAACAGTCTCTCTTCTGACTGGATCATCAAGTCAAGCTTAGACAACAATCAAGTATTACAACAGGACAGTGGGATGATCTCTTGAGGATATGAAATTACTTGAACTAACAGATTCATACACAGGAGAGGTCTCAGGTAGCTACAGTTGGTAGCAGGCTACAAAGTACATGTGTGTCTTCAGTCCAAACCAAGTTCAAGGTAAGCACAGGTATGTACCATTTGCATTTAATCACTAAATTTGAAATAAGTATGTGACTATTAAAGGCAATAAGAAGAACTATGATCATCCCTCTATCATGTTTTGTTGGAAGATTGGTTGTTGTCATTGATGTCAACCCTAGTCATGGGTTTTGGACCACAAGATTGATGAAGTTATTTGGACATGAAGGAAAATGCACATGTAGATACAACACCCATGGATGGATAGTATACATCATGCTC
>ML796878.1:119402-133243 GCA_009831015.1 Picea engelmannii
ACATTTTGGAAGTTGTAGCTACCTTTGGAAGTCATTACTTCCCTTGAACAAAAACTATTGATTATTTCTCATATATATTGTGCATGGTGTATTGTGGTGTATTGTGGTGTATTGGTGTAACTCTTATACTATTGTTCATTTCTAATTGGATATAATTGAATGGTTTAAGTATAAGTTGGAAAAGGTTTTTAAAATTGTACTTGATACTGATTCACCCCCCTCTCAGTATCAACATGTTTATGAACCGTGTCTTAAAGGAGTACTATCAGAACCTAAATTGTTTTAGGTTACATGACCAAGGAAGTTGTGATCTCAGCACATATTGTTTTAAATTGATGTAAACTAGGTCTTTCTCCCTGGTTCAGAAACCTAGCAGTATGCTAGTCTACTTTTCTCTAATATGAAAGACAACATGTGACCTTGGGTTAATTTTCTTGGTTAAGGAGTCCATCTTTTTTATCTTGATAGTTGGGGTATTTTTTTCTCATTTTGGGAACCCCACAAATATCTCTTTTCGAGAGTCCTTAGATTGTAATTGAGCCATTATCCTTGGCATAGGAGCTCAAAAAGTCTGACTCAGCTTTTTATATTAAACTTGGTACTGGCACCAAAAACATCTTGAAGAGATATGACACTTGAACAAAATCAAAGGATCTTATAAGTTCAGAGGGAGCCAGTTTGCACATGATAGGGAGGCAAACATCTTATGAGACTCGGAGGGAGCAGTCCCTGCATATGAGTTAGTCCATGACCTACAACAAAGATGGCAACTTAGTAGAGTCAAGGGATACTATCGTTTTTTTTTAAAGAAAATTTCTATTGAAAGGAAACCATCCTGGTGCCGGGAAATACTAAAGGAAGCAGAAAAGCATTCAGCACCTAAGGGCATCTTCAAAGGAAGCAAGAAACCAGATAAGTATTCTGGCCTTATAGTTAGATTGAATCTTGTAATTGATTTAGAACCTTCCACATTTGAAGTGTGGGAAGATGCTATGATAGAAGAATATGAATCAATTATGAAAAATGATGTATGGGCAATGTTTTCAAAGACCTCGTGACAAATCAATGGTAACCTCCAATGGCCTTATAAGATAATTCTTACAACAGATGGTTGTATTGAGGTTAAAATTGTGACTTATGATTTCTCTCAGAAAGAAGGGATTATCTATGACAAGATCCTTACTTCCATCGGGATCTTTTGTCACATTTTTTTTTTATTTGGAAACTTTCATCTAATGGAGGTTAAGATTTCTTCTTAACAATGAAGTTAAGCAAGAGGCTATCCATGGGAAAGAATCCCATGGATTATAACAAGCTCTGAAAGCTTGGTATGAAAGTATTAACAGTCTCTCTACAGAGTCTTGGGTTCTCCAATAGTTTTACCTTTATATAAAGATTGTCCAAAATCTTCATGTTATCTTAGGATGATCTGTTCCTTACAGGAAGGATTTTTTTTTATATATAGCTCAAACTAAGAGGGAGCTCTTCAGCAGAAGTTGAAATGAAAGACTTAGGTCTTTTACATTACTTTCTGAACTTAGAGGTGTGGTTGAAACCGGGTGAGATGTTTCTCTCACAAGAGCAAATATGCAGTTGATGTGCTCCGTTGTTTTGGCATAATGAATTGTAAGTCCATGACCACACAAATGATCTCTAACCTAAAGAAACTACAAGATCGGGTTATTGGTTTAGAACCAGAAGATCTCGCTTTATATCGGCAGATCATTGGGTCATGGGTCATTGATGTACCTCGTACATACTAGACCGGGCATTTGTTATGCGGAAAATGCCCTCAGTCGGTTCATGTGTATATGACTGTTGTTAAGCATATTCTGATATATGTTCAGGGAACCACAGCTTTTGGTCTCAGATACACTTCCAGTGGAAGTGTAATGCTTCATGAATTACAGATTCAGATTGGATGGGTAGTACAGTGAATCGGAAAAGCACTTCTGGATATTGTTTCAGTTTGGGTTCAGCGATGATTTCCTGGTCCAGCAGGAAATAGGGCTCCATAGCCAAAAGCACTGTAGAAGCAGAATACATTGTTGCAAGTGCTGCTAGCAGGGAAGCAGTGTGGCTTAGGAAGCTACTTTTAGACTTGTTCAGTTCAGAGCTTGAACCCACAGTCATTCACTGTGACAATCAGATTTGTTTAAAGCTCACCAAGAATCAAGTGTTTCACGACAGATCCGAACACATTGAGATGAGATACCACTATGTCTGGGACATGGTTCAGAAGAACGTTCTCAGCTTTCAGTATGTTCCGACGGCAGAACAGACGGCAGATATTTTTACCAAGCCACTATCCCTGACAAAGTTTGTATACTTTTGTGACAAGCTTGGTGTAGCTAAGAATGTCTCTCTTGTTGAGGGAGTGTTGAATTTAAAGCAGTTGCAAGAGCCATTCTCTAGGAGGATGGCAAAGACCCTAGCTGAAATCTAGGGCCCCCAATGCACTCCTAGGGATTTGGTCTAGGACCAAACAGTCAGTGCCATGGCAAAAAACCCTTGTGAGGGCCCCCAGTGAATGACTAGGGTTTTTGGTCCAGGACCAAGCAGTAAAGACCCTTGTGAGGGCCCCCAGTAGATAACTGGGGTTCTTGGTATGGGACCAAACAGTTAAAGTCCCTAGATAGGTCTAGGGCCCCTGGACATGTTCCAAGGTACCCATGCCTAGGGCATGGGTTGATCCTTGGTCTTGTACCTTGGTGGATAAGACCCAAGAAATGCTTTGGGGCAACCTGGTCCTTGATCAGGTGTTTGTTGGTGTATGACCCTCTTTGAAGGTGGGCATGACCACAAGAGGGATGTATCCCATATGCAGTGATGATAAAGTTAAAAAGGTCACCTTGAGAATTATATGGACATGTGTAAACCTCTCCTAAACCCTCCACCCTTGGTTTTGTTGGGCTTGAGCTTGTATGGGGTTTGTTTGTATTTTTAGGAGTTAATACAAGAAATAATGAATTAATAGAAATTGAAAATATATTTAATTAATATTTATATTAATTAAATATATTATTATTTATTTTATTTTTACCCTCGCCCAAAAGTATAAATAAAGACCCCTCCCTCTTCATTTCTACACTTATTATTCCTCTCTCTCCTAAGTGTAGCGGATTGCCTTCATGCAACAATTCGGCCCCCTTCTTGCAACAGTTCAGCCTTCCCTTGCATCATCTCGGCCTTATTGCAACCCAGCGGCTCTTTTGATGGCAGCTTACTGACTTCCCTTTGTGGCAGACTTCTTGGTCTAGGTCTTGCTAATTTATTTTTGCTATCATGAGTGTGAGGAGTGCTCTTCACTGCTGAGATTTCTGGTGTTGATACTATCTACCAGTCAACCATCCTTTAGTTTGTCGTCCCATATCTTGTGAGAGTCGTGGCACTCTAAGTTGGTTGGGCCATCCCTAAGACAGTCGTCCCACTTCCTAGTTGTTCTATTCTTGCATGAGGGTTTGTGGAGTGTCCATCCCTAAGACAGTCGTCCCACTTCCTAGTTGTTATATTCTTGCATGAGGGTTTGTGGAGTGTCCATCCCTAAGACAGTCGTCCCACTTCCTAACTTTTCTATTCATGAGGGTTTGTGGAGTGTTCTTGTGTGAAGTTCTGGTGGAGGCTTAACTGTCCTAAAATTCTCTTTGACAAGAGATCTCACCCATGAGGTAGATCCATGATCTTGGACTTTTTCTGGGCATATATTTAATGGATCTTCATCTCTTATGTGTGGCATGAACTCCTTCAATGATCAGAGGTAAGACTTCAAGGTCAGATCCATCCATTTAGATCTGTATGTTGATTCTGAAAGTTATCATAGTTTAGATCTGCATGTTATTTAATTCTGAAGTTTGCATTTAGCTTAGATCTATATCAGATCTACTATTTATATATGTTCCTTTAGATCTATATCAAATCTATTAATTAGATTTGTTCTTTCTTTTAGATCTATAACAGATCTATTATTTAGATCTGTTCTTGAGTTTAGATCTGTATCAGATCCAGTGATTGGATATGCTCTTTAGCTTAAGTCTATATCAGAACTAGTTTATTGTTTTGATAATCTTATGTTTTTGCTTACTAAGAAATAGATCATTGATTTTGAATTATAGTAAGATCAGATCTTAGTGGTATGCACACTCAGAAATTGGTTAAAAGTTAAATCTAATTGCTGCTCTTCGTCTGATTTGTATTTCTGAGTTAAACAGTTCATTTGGTTTATTGCTCTAAAGAATTGATTTAGTTGTTGTCTCTAACTGATTTTTAAAAGACATTAGTTGTGCTACCCTACTTCCCTATTTCTAACAGTTGGACAGCCATTTATAATAAATAAACAAGTAAGAATTGTATGGAGGTATTTGTGCTTTTGATGTGTATTACTTGTCATTTACTCTTATGTTTATTGTAGTCCATGTTCCACTTGAATTCATGTTGTTTTACACAAGTTAAACTCAAAAACATGGATGGAAATGCAAGCTACAGCCCATGCATGCAAATTGTTTGACATAATGTCTCAATGAGACCAATTGTCATATACATAACATCAAGCAAATAATCATAAAGCAGACACTTTGGGGGTTATAAGGAGGTTGTAACTCATCCCATTAACCCCCTAAACACATCAGTAATCCACCTTGAGAGTTGGGATAGCAAGAGAGTTGATTTTCCAAAGGCATTTGAGCAAACACGCAAAGTGTTTGACGAAAGTTCTCAACCAGCTAGATCTGATTTTTATATCAAATTTGGTTGGGGATATTACAAAGTAAGATGACTATAGGAAAATCGCTCTTCTACAAATTGAAACTCAAGGAAACCTACTCAATTGGACCATCTTACCAAGCTTTTTTCTCTTTTATCTCATGGCTTCAATATCTTATTATGCTCAAGTTATAAAAATTCTCGTGGATGAGCTTGTGCATGTATATTCTTTGGTCTAGTAAATAGTAGTTCTTTGTCTATAGAATAAATAGAGCCCCTTCTTGAGTGACATCTACCTAAACTGTCTAAGTTGAAACCTTTCTTTCTAAAAGAAAAACTCATCGCCATATTTTGAAGAACATACTACCTATTGAAGATACACATTTAGATCACCATTATCCGCAATTTCTCAATAAATCATATGTTTGGCAATATAAATATGAAGGTTATAAGTTCCTCCACCTAGGTTGTGTCCAAATCGAGATTACTCCTTTATTCCAAAGAGGATTAAATGCTTATTTGCTATCTTGTGTTATGGATTATTGTCATCTCAACTTCATTAATGCTCTTTTATGTGCACCACAAGGTTCTCGTCATGATGGCCATGTTTATTTGTCTATCTACGCAAACATTATTGTTTCTCTCTCAAACCCTAATATTCTAGTACTAAAGCATCAATTCCACCTCTAGAACCTTCTTGTTCTCATTTTGAAATTTCTAATTTTCTAGATCAGTGTTAGGGACAGCAAGTCCTTCTTCCTCCTTATCCTTTGTTAGAGGCTCTTGAGACCTTGAATACCATGAATCCTCATCAAACTCCATCCCTCAACTCACCACTATCTTCTGATGTGATAAAATATACTCGATAAGCCTTGGAGGACTCGTTGTATCCAACAAAAACACCCTTCAAACTAAAGAGTTCCAATTTAATTTTCTCTTCCTCGTGAATATGAATATACACAGGTTAACCGAAAACATAGAAGTGTCATACCTAGGGACATGGGGTTTCTCCACTTTGAAAGTTTCCTCTAGGGTTTTGTCCTTCAATACCCTGTGAGGACACCTATTTAAGATGTAAACAATTGTATTCCATGCTTCTGCCTAAAGGAACATAGGTAGATCTAGGTCATGAGCCATAGGTCGTGAATAGGATTAAGAAGAGTAAGACACTGATTTTCATAAGATGAGTACGCTTTCCTTGGAAAAGAAAAGTTAGGGATCAAAACTATGAACATCAACCTCACCAAGCCCTTCCTAAGAAAAGGAAAGGGAGGAAGACAAGATTTTAACCCTTAGGTATCGTAGGGAATTATTAAGTGGACTCAAGAGCCCTAACCCAAATATATGAAAATGTTATAGCAACTTTGTAGTCTCTCAGGTTTATGTGTTTACAAAATTGTTCAAAAGCATTGATTATGTGTGGATCTTTCTCTTTGTACACTCATTTGACTAGAAAGCCTTGTATATTTCTCAAAATTCTATTGTAAAAGAATGTGGGGGGTATTTTGGTGATGAAGGTATTGGGTTCTCTAGTAAGATTAGCGATCGAGAAATTTGTTATTAATAGTCTAAAATTGGGGGGAGGGATGTAAGACGAAGGTTGGGTGGCTACTCTTCATATCCATATGAAAACCTATATATTTTCCCTCCATAAGAGCCTATGGTTATGCCTCCACGATCGACTACAAATAAAGTGATGTCATATGGTCATTCAAGCAAGGAAAGTTATGATGGATTTGAGCATGAGGGTTTGCACTCAAAGTTAGACTACCCAAGCTTGTCAATCTTGCAAAGAGGATATTGTGAACATTTCGAGTTTTCAAAGGTTAAAAATGCAGTGGAGGAGAATACTTTGTTAGGACATGGATTGGGGTTTGTGGGGAAAAATATCTCTCACGGACTTGGAAGGGTGTAGAAATAAATGACAAGGCCTCAATCTAAAAGGGTCCAAAATGCCAACAATGCAAACTGTAAAAAAGAACAAAAAGTGTGTTAAGTTGCAAAAAATAAGGTTAAGCTTATCATTGATGAGGATGTCCTAATGGACCAAGTGTTAGACCTTTAGGAGAAAATGCTAATAGGTCGATTTTTGGGTAGAAAAATTACTAAGAAAACCTTAGCTCAGTGGGTTAATAAGGTGTGGACGCTAGTATTGAGCTTTAGCCCTACATTTCATGTGTTGGTTAAAGGGTGGTTAGATTTTGTTTCAGGGATGGGAAGGATGTGGATCATGTTCTAAAGCATAGTTGGTTCTAGGGGCTTATAACTCTCTCCCTTAAAAGTGGATGACATGCTTCAACCCATGAACCAAAGCAGCATCAATTCAACATATATGGGTTAAGCTACTAGATTTACCTTTGGAGATATGGTATCTTCCTGTTCTAAAGGCTATTGGAGACAATATGGGGAAAGTTTTGTAGGTTAACAAGAGGTTCAATGATAAAAATACATCATTCAATGGCTTGGATTTTGGTCGAGATGGATTTATAGGAAGGACTACCAAATCCTATGGAAATCGAGCAAGGAAGTCGAACTATATACAAATGGTGGACTTTGTCTTAATACCCTTCCAATGTGCAATATGTCACATTTATGGACATTTTGCAGGACATCGTTATCAAAAGTTTAATATGGGAGAATGGAAAAGGAAGGAGGATCATAGTCATGACAAGGAGGAGCATCCAAAAGTGAAAACACAAGTAGGAACACAAGTGCCAAATATCCAAGAGGTGAATAGGTCTAACACTAGGAGATAGGATAAGAGTGATAATTTGTCAATTCCTCTCGACACCAATTTGGTTACCTTCTCCAAAGGGATAGAAGAAGAGGTGATGGATTCCTTATCAAGGCCTCTTATGGAGAAGGATCACAACCAGAGTGAGATCACCTATTCAAATGTTACATTGTTGGAATTAGAACAAAAGTTATCGAACTTGGCTATATGTAAGCATGTTGTGCTTTCTCCCTCTTTGTCCTTATAAGATAGGTTATTTGAATGTCATTTTAAAGGAATGGCCTACCGTAGAGAATATTAGTGAATTGAAAAAGGGGGGAAGAGATAAAGGCCCAAGTTTTGAAGGGATGGGAAGGCTTGGCACTACCACTAAGGTTGAACATACTGAAGGGTTCAAGGAAATATTAGTGATATGTACCTTCCTTCCTATAGTAGACCAAATGGTGAGGATTTACTAGGGAGCAACGCCTCTTCTCAATCCTTGACTAGAGTAATAAGCAACCCTACTAAATCTCGATATCTTCTCGAACTCTACAAAAGTGAGAAAGTAGTTGCAGAAGAGGGTGTAGAAGGGGCTCCGAGTTGTGATTTGGGGAGGGAGGATACATCAAACATTCTTAGTAGGAAATTTTTTCTATCCTTAACTCAAGATAAATCTTTCAGAAAGATCCAATTAAGTAAACAACAGAGCATTAAAAGGGCCCTTAAATCATGGCAAGCCCCAAGTAAACTAAAATGATCATTGTTCTTTCTTTGAATGTTAGGAGCTTGGGAAATGCCTCAAAGAAGCATGCCCTTTATTTAACCTCCATAAAGTCAATATCATTAAATTCAAGAAAAAATGGGCAAAGGGGAAAATGATGGGCATTCTCGCCTCTTTCTTGAGATATTGGGAATTTTCATCTTTAGATGCTATAGGGAGATTTAGTGGTGTTATTACTGGTTGGAATAAATATTTTTTTCTTCTAAACTCTTCCTTAATTGTGGAAAGCATATGCACTGAGCTCATATCACTCAAATTAGGGAAACCCTTCTCGATTACTAACATTATGGTCCATATGATGTTATGAAGCTATTTTGCGATAATTTCTTTAACCAAGGAATCCTTAAACATGATAATGTTATTATCGAAGGTGACTGAAATTTCACCATGAAGAGAGTTGAGGTATGGGGTCAAGCAGCTAGGATAGATGCCCTGGCATATTTCTTCCTTCACAAAATAGAGGTTGTTGGATTAGTGGATGTTGAGCCTATCTAACTAGTTCCAACTTGGAGAAACTTTAGATCAAGGGCATAAGGAATCTCGAAAACACTTCATAGATTTTTGGCATTAGAGACATTAAAGATAGAATTAGATCTTGGGTGGAAACTGGGGATGCTTATGTTCACCTTCCCATATGAATTCAACTCGAAAAAGATGATCTCAAGCAATGAAGCCCTTTCAAATTTAACCCAATGTGGTTAGAAGACAAGGAGTTAATTAATTTGGTAAACACTGAGTAGAGACATTATGGTGATCATTTGAGGGGGCACTACTAGTTTTCAATTTGTAAAAAGTCTTAAGAAGGTTAAAATTGTAGTTGTTATCTAGGCTCATAACAGAATTATGAATTCAGGTCCAAGCGTAAAAGTTGTGGAAGGCCAAATAGAAAACATCTATGAAAAAACAAGGAGGGAGTTTTATCTTTAGGTGGACAAGACAAAGCTCAAGGTGCTAGAACATTCCAAAAAGAAATTGTTGGATTGTAAGGAGTGCAATTGGAAAATGAAAAGGCTATCTAGTTGACCAAAGGAGATGAAAACACTAAGTTTTTTCAAAATTATGCAAAACATTGAAGGAGTAATAACATCTAGGAAATGGATATGTAGGATGGAAGCAAAGCAAGGAAGTTTCAAGGCATTGTTGAGTCAGGGTTGACACATTTCCAAAAATTTTACCAGGGACTAGTTAGGGCAAACATCATAGAAATAATTAAGCTAACCTCCTACTTTCCTAGGTTTGTGAATGAGATGGCTAATGAACAACTAATGGAAGAAGTTTATACAGAAGAACTAAAAACAGTGCTAGAATCTTTTCAAAAGGACAAGAGTCCAAGACCAAATGGTTGGTCTGTGGAATTCTACATAGAGTTTTATGACATGTTGGAGGATGATCTCCTAACAATGGTAGAGGAGTCTAGATCCTCTAGGAAAGTTTTTGAAGCATTTAATTATGCTTTTATTGCACTCATCTCAAAGGAATCTCTTGCATCTTTTGAAAATTTTATGCCAATATCTCTGTGCAGTTCTATCTATAAAATGAGAGTGAAGATCATTGCAATCATGTTGAAGAGAGTTTTTCCAGATTATATTTTCGAGGAGCAATTTGGGTTCTTAAGTGAAAGCAAATCCATGATGCTAATGGTGTAGATCAGGTGTTGAAGCTAACCTTTCTAAATTCATGCTATGGTGTTGAAGCTAAACCTTTATGAAGCCTTTGATAAGGCAAGTGGGTTCCACCTAAGATTAATGCTTCTTCATTTAGGATTTTGTTTGCCTAGGGTGCACTCAATAGCAAGTTGTCTTTCATCTATTTCTTTTGTTGTTTTGATAAATGGATCAACATCTAGGTTTTAATCACCATCCAAAGGGTTGTTGCAAGGCTACCCTTTGTCACCTTTGCTATTTCCAATTGTCATTCAAGGTCTAAGCAAAGCTATTATAGAAGCCAAAAGATATGGTGCAATTCACAGAATAAGGATGGGCAAGTGTCTTTTTTAACTCACTATTTGAGGATGATGTGCTTCTGTTGGGTAATGGTTCTATTAGGGATGTTAAAAGGTTAAAGGAGATCTTAGAATTGTATAGTGAGGTAACGGGTATGGAGATCAATATACAAAAATCCTCCATTGTGTTTAACAATGTCAATGAAGAACATTAAACACAATGAACTCATAATTTTCCTTAAAATGCTTTAGGGTTCCATAGTGGCCTTAAGTATTTGAGCACTAAGTTGAAATTGAACTATGGAACAAAATGTTTGATTTCATTATATGACAAAACGAATCAATGTATTAGTAACTTGGTCTAGCATTGGCTCTCTATTGTGGGAGACTAACATTAGTAAAGTTTGTATTGGAAGCAAATCATTGCATTGACACACCTTAGCCTTTATACCTTCTACTCTCTCAATTTGCACAGAAGCTAGGTCTTTGACAGGTGGCATAGGTGTGTAAAAAGATAATTATGTAGAAGATTGCTTAAAAAACCATTTGAAAATAAAGGGAACAAAGAGCACATGCTTCTTCCTTTTGTGGTGTCATGGAGTTTATGGATAGCAAGGAACTCAATGTTATTACAAGAAAAGGATGTCCAAATATTTCAATCGGTTTCTTACATCAAATTTAGTTATGAAGGAATCTTGACAGTTGGTCAGGTAAAACCCTTCAACAAATAGAGGACTTAATCTAAAACCCTTTGAGCAAATAGAGGACTTAATCATTGATAACTCTCAAGTATGGGATGCCACTTTGAACGAGGGGGCAGCTGGATCGGACTGGCCGAGGGAGTTATTATCCCAGGCCGTCACCCCCACAGCAATAACTTCCCATGGCTTACAACATGCGGAGAGTTAATTTAGTGCGCCTGACTGAGCTCTCGGATGAGCGATCCAGCCAGGCTTATGGTACCAGCTACTTGCAGAAGTCCTGTCGACCATCAATGGCGATGGGAGAGGCATCTTCGGCTCCTCAGAGAGTTAAAGGCATCCCTGGCATGCATTTCTATTTGGTTTTCACCTGGTGTGCTCACCACACAGAGCTCTTCGGCCCTCACGATTTTCCTGGTATCACTGCTTGCACCCTGTGCGTCCTCCTGGCCTCAACTCGCCACCAACGTCCCCACACCGCCCCCTCTCACCCCCTCCATCCCCCTACTCCTCCCATCATGCCTCGAGAGTGTGGGAAGCCCAAGAGGGGCGCCAAAAAAACAAGCACCCTCACTCGGGCCACCAAACTCACTGCCTCTCAACATGCTCTTATTGCTCACTTCAGTCGTTCCCACAACACCACCCGGAGTACTCAGACAACCCTGTGCAAGCTGAAAATGGAGACCCCATCCTCCTCGGTGCACTCTCCATTGTCGCCTCTGCATTATAGCCATAGCACTGTGAAAGAAGAGGCGCCTCCTCTGCCTTCGCACCTCAGCCTCACCACTGTGAAAGAGGAGGCGCCTCCTCTGCCTTCGCACCTCAGCCTCACCACTGTGAAAGAGGAGGTGCCACCTCCATCCTTGCATCCTAGCCCGAGCTCAGTGAACGTGACAATGCCACCCTTAGAGGTGTGCCTCCCCACTGCCACCAGCCTTCTCGCCCCCCCAGTTCTCAAGCCGTCTGAGCCTTACTACGGGGACAGGGGTTGTATCGTGGAGGAGGAAATCCCTCCAAGTTGGCAATTGACAAAAGCAGGCAAGGATTCAGCTGTAGTGGAAGACGATGGAATGGACAAGGGAGAAGAGGGCCCGCACTCTGCCTATCATCTGGCAGAGGAGCATCTTGAGCTCCTCTTCAACATCCATCAGCAGCAGGACGAACTAGTGCATGGCCAAGGGGTCATCCATCAACGACTGGAGATGTTGCTCGAGGCATTCACAGATGCTCCAGTGCAAGCCCGTTGTCCAACATGCAAGCAAAGATTCATCCCGGCATACACCATTCATGGACATCCAGGTTCTCCCATGGCATGACACGGCTCACCCCAGATCCCAGTTTTTTGTCAATTTCAGTCATAGAGTAGATAGTGTTAAGATAGTTTTCACTCCTTTTGGTTGTGCAATTCTCTCAGTAATGGTGGCTCTGAACGAGGCCATCCCTGGGTTAGATGGAACAGGATTCCTGCAAACACTAGCATTTCTCTGCTCAATTTTTGTAAAAAATTTGTAAGGTATGATAGACTCAAAACCGCTTGGAGCCACCTGTTCTGGTTTCCCTCCTGTGGCGGAACAGGTGGCTGCCAAGCATCGCAAAGCTGTAAACTTGTGATTTAATATAAGGTCCCTCTTTTTATTTACAAAAAAAAAAGTCTCGAGTTTGGGGTTTTTTTTTGACAAAACCAATGAAGAGGCACCAAGGATTTGTTGGGTTTACAATTCAGCAATGAATAAACTCCAAACACTTATCAAGCAAGGGGCATTGAGAGTTTACACTTAATAAACCAAAGGGGGAAATTATATTCAATCATTCCATTCCCATGTTTGTGTTTCTATTGTACATTAGGTCCCTTTGTATAACAATAGGGGACTATAACAACTATGCCATAATTAGATATTTAGTTCAACCACCATGTCATAATTAGATGTCTAGTTCAACCATCTCCATAACTATCTAATAGTATCTCTATGAACCATTCAACTTGATTCTATGAAACCTTCATCCCTAACTTCTCTCATTGTCCTCATCTTTGGTTTCATACATAGATTTTTATGTGTGGTTTACATCATTACAAAGCAATCATATAATTTGGAAATTATTCATAATTCAATCATCATCTTGTATCCCTTCAACTAGGCTTTTAAATTGGTCTAATCGTCGTCTCCATCTTCTATGTTCTTCATCTCCAATCTTCTTCAATGTCTTGTCTTCTACCATCTTCATCTTGGTCTTGTTTATTCTTCATCTTCAATCTTTCTTTATTTAATTTTTTAAGCACTATCATCTCCAAATATCACTTTACCGAAATAATTGTCATTTGTTCTTGTAAACAATTCCTCGTGAAATGTCATACGTGTTGAACATCCTAAATCATGTACCAAGCTTCACTTTCTTCATTGCATGCCATTAAACTAAATATAAACAACTTCTCATTTACGGTTTCTTAAACTGCAGTATTGGCACCTTTATTTGTCAAATCATGTGTTTTATTTTTGCAGTGTTTCTCAAAATGACCAAATCGATTACAATAGTAACATTGTCCTCCAAATCTTTCTTTAGACCCACATAAACCTTGTTTGTTGTAACCAAAAGATTTATATGAATGAGCCAATACATAAATCCCAGTATCCTGGCACTCAAATAGTGTTGATACGGAAGACTAACATGGTGAATGGTCTTCCCTGCCTTGCAAATGATGATGAGATTTGTGAAAGATGCATACTAGAGAAGCAACACAAGGAGAGCTTCTCCAATAGAAGCTTGGAAGGCTACATAACGCCTTGAATTAATACATTCAAATTTATGTGGGTCCTATAGAGACATTGTCTTTTGGAAAGTCCATGCATTTCCTAACATTTATTAATGATTACTCAAAAAAAAACATGCGTACGTTTTCTGCAAGAAAGCTCAAAAGTCTTTACACATGTCCAATTCAATGAATTGGTTGAAAAACAAAATGGCTTGAATATTTTCACCCTCAGATCAGATAATGTGAGAGAATAT